>JAWWES010000279.1:0-16037 GCA_035583135.1 Lophotriccus pileatus | reverse complement strand
GCTGCCCCTGGATCCCTGGAAGTGTCCAAGGCCAGGCTGGAGCACCCTGGGCTGGTGGAAGGTGTCCCTGCCCGTGGCAGGGGGTTTGGAATGAGATTTTAAGGTCTCTCCCAACCCAAACGGTTCCAGGATTTTGATTCCCTGTTCCCTGGCCATGGGGAGTGTTTAATCTGTGACATATTAATCAGAGATATGACATGAGACATCAATTCTACCCCAGAGGAAGCAAAGAGGACAAGTGAAATAAATTGAAATGGGAGCTCAGAGAGGTGAGTTTTTCAGGAAAAGCTGAATGTCCTCCTTGTGGGACTTCAGGAAAGCCCCAATCCCAAGGTCTGGGCAGCCAGGTCCCAAGTGGGGATGCTGAGAAACCTGTGCTATTCCCAGGGTTTCTCTTATAAAGATCTCTCTGTTTGGGCATCTCCACCTCCTGCTGTGGTGGCTCCTCATTCCCTGCCTGTCCTGCTGCTTCTCCTGCTTCCAACCCTCGATCCAGTGGGATCAACACGCCCAGATTCCCTCAGTTTGCCCCCCAGGAGGAGTTTATTTATTATCCAAGAGTATTTACACTCTCCCCACTAAAATCAACACTTCCCACAGCAGGGCCCGGCTTTGGGAACAACAGGGGGGGGAAAAAATGCAGTTTAAACCAAATAAAACTGAAATCAAGCAGCGTTTGCTCCTCAAAGGTGGGAACCAAACCGTGTTTAGGTGTTTATAAATCATCCATAACATAAGGATTTACAAACAAAGGGCAATGCTTGGTTAGTTTCTCCTGCTGGGTGTCCTCATTCCCGAGGGGAAAAAGAAAACCAAACCCTTTTCCAAAGAGATGCTTCTGAAATGTTTCGCTATAAAACCAGGAGCTACACTGGATTATAAAGGATAAAATCAGTATTTAAATGATAATATAAATATCATTTATAGCAGATTGATTTTTATTTTTAATTAAGGAAAAAGAATTGGAAATGGGGGAGTTCTTTATTTTTTTAAATGCTGGGAAAAGAGGAGAAATTCTTTCCCATGGTATTACTCCAGACTCAGTTGTTGGAAGAAGGGATATTAAAATCCAATATTAATTAAATAAATGGGAGATAATGGAATATATTTAAACATAATAAGCTATATTTCTATTTATTTAAATAGATTTAGGCTTATTTCAACTTAATCAATTGCAACATGAAACATTTTATATTTTAAAAAGAAAAGATGAGATAAACTCCCCTGCTCCCGGGTTGAACTTCCCAGGGACAATTTCACACTCAGCAAGGAATCCAAACCTGTCCATCACCCCCACAATTTTTGGCAAAAGAAAGGGATTTGCTTGGGGAAAAAAAAAAAGAAGAAAAATGCTTGGAAAAAATGGATCCAAATTTCCCAGCTGGCAAATGAGGAATAATCCCCTTTTCACATCCACCCTCATCCAATATCCTAAAAGCAGAGGAGCACGAGTTGTGCTCAAGAGGGAAGGGCTTTGTGCCAAATCTGCAAAGCAAATTGTGCTCTGGGCTGCAACTGAAAATTTTAACGGGGGATTTGGGGAGGAAAAAATAAAAAAATACATCTTATAAAGACAAAACCATGAAATATTCCCAGGGAAGGTTCAAACAGCAGGAACAAATAGCCAGGAGGGGCTTTGGGATTGAAATCTTTGCTGGGTAGAAAGGAAAGAAGGGAAGGGAAGGAAAAGGTAAGTGTGGGTTCAGTTATTCTTCATTTTATTTATATGTTGTAAATTTTTAGGAGGGGTTTTTTTGGGAAGTATTAAACAAATCTGGGTGTTTGTGGCAAATCTACGTCCCCTCCTTTATAAAACAGGGACCTTTGCACACTTGGGATGTGTCAGAGCTGCTCTTTCCCACATTCCAGCCCATAAATGTGCTGCAGACCAATAATTAGCACTTCTTATGTGGATATCATGGAATTCCAGAAGGGTTTTGGGTCGGAAGGGCCCTTAAATCCCATCTCATCCCACCCCCTGCAGGGACACCTTCCACCAACCCACCCAACCCGGCCTTGGACACTTCCAGGGATGGGGATTCCACAACCTCCTTGGGAATATGTGGATTCCTGGGGTGTGTTTCCCTGATCTGAGGGATTTGGGAGCAGCCTGATGGTTCCCAACTCGCTGCTCGAGACCGGGCGACTTCGATCACCTGATGTTGGGAAGAAGAGGAACATCCAGCCCTTCCATTTGGGATCCTTGTTCCTGAATCCATCTGACCTTGAATGAACCCTTCATGAAGCTGAACTCCCTGGGATCACTGGGATTTTATTTAAGGAACACAAAGGCTCTGCCTGCCCAGGTGGGACAACACCCAACAATTCCAAGAAGTTCAGGAGCTTCAATCCTGTCCGGGATGCTCCAGTGGGGACGAGCTCCTCACTCCAAATGGCTTCAGTTTGGAGTGTGGGATTCTCCAATCCCACTTCAGGATCATCTCATGGCTCCATGGAATATATATATTCCATTAATTCAGGGGAAAAGAAGGGATTTAAGGATATTTCACTTCCTGGCTCCTCATCTCTCCAGATGGCTTCAGTTGTGGGCATGGGATTCTCCAAACCCACTTCAGGATCATCCCATGGCTCCGTGGAAGGACAATAATTTAGGGGAAAAGAAGGGATTTCATGGATATTTCACCTTCAGGCCCCTCATCTCTCCAGGTGGCTTCAGTTTTGGGCGTGGGATTTTCCATACCAAATTCAGGATCATTTTTTGGCTTCGTGGCACAGAAGGACAATAATTCAGGGAAGAAAGAAGGGATTTCAGGGATATTTCACCTCCTGGTTCCTCCTCACTCCAAATGGCTTCAGTTTTGGGTATTGGATTTTCCAAACCCAGTTCAGGATCGTCTCATGGCTCCATGGAATATACATATTCCAATAATTCAGGGAAAAAGAAGATCATAAGAGAATCATAAAGATCCCTTTGCTCAGGCACCAATTAATGGAAATTACACTCAGGGCTCTTGATTATCCCCTCCCTTTGGAAGAGGGACAATTGTTTCCAGCAGGAATGACTTCTCCCTGTGGTGGAGCCAAGATTTTTTTTTGTGCAGCCGATAAATCAACCCTGAGGATAATTTGATAAAGATTCAGACTTCCTAGAAATTCAAATTATTCAGCTGGAGGAGAGAATGACCCAAGGACAACTTAGAATTTCAGATTGCTGGGCTTTAATTATCTTTTCCTGCTATTCCTGAGTTTCTTTCGTTGGCTCTTTCCTCCCTTAACTCCAAAACAAACCTATTTCTCCTGGACATTCATTCCTAATTTTTGGGATGTTCACATGATCCCTCATAACCAATTAAAGGAATTACAGCTCATTAAAGAAATGAAAAGAAATTCAAGATGAAAATCTCCCTCCATGATTTCTTTCTGCAGCAAATTCCACGAGAAACCCCTGAGCAAAAGAGGGAATTTTTAGGAATTCTTTGGGCTGTTATTTGGGCTGGGGGAGTTTGTGTCCTGTAAGACCAGACATAATTAAATTGATTTGATTTCAAGGAAGACAAAGCACGAGAGAAAAATATCCACATAAAGCATGGGAAAAAATCCATATAAAGCAGGGAAAAATATCCATACAAAAAATATCCATATCCACAGAAAAATATCCATGTACAGCATGGAAAAATATCCATACAAAACATGGGAAAATATCCACATAAAGCACGGGAAAATATCCATGTACAGCATGGAAAAATATCCATACAAAACATGGAAAAATATCCATATAAAGCATGGGAAAATATCCACATAAAGCACGGGAAAAATATCCATACAAAGCATGGAAAAATATCCATATAAAGCATGGAAAAATATCCATATAAAGCAGAGAAAAAAATCCATACAAAGCAGAGAAAAAAATCCATATAAAGCAGAGAAAAAATTCCATATAAAGTACAGAAAAATTTCATATAAAGCCTAGAAAAAAATCCATATAAAGTACAGAAAAATTCCATTTAAAGCACAATCCTCCCCCAGCCCTTCTCCGGTGGGATGAGGAGCAAAACAACTCCCGGCTCTGGGACAATCCCTGAATTATCAACCCTATTCCCAGCACAAATCCACACCAAGTTTTCCCTGAGTGCAAAATCAGGGCTCTGTCCAGCAGGAATGGTCTCTCGGGAAGGTTTCCCATATAAAATCCAGGCTTAAATAAAAGATCTAGAGGTGCCTGTTTGTTCTCTCCCTCTTTTTCATTGGGAATTTTATCCCACCAGAATAATAAAACTGGAAAATAATCAAGTTCCTGCAAGACTCTGCATTGGAGTCACATCACAAGAGCATTTTTTGGGGGGAGAAAATGCTGAAGGAGAAAGTGCCAGAGAGAATCTAAATGGGAAATGTGGGGACTTCTGTATTTTATGCTGCCATATTTTAGGCCTTAATATCCCACTCCACGGGGGGAATTCTGTTCCCGCCCTCCCAGAGGTTCACTCAGGTGGGTTCCATCCCTGCCCATGGAATTAGATGGTTTTTAAGGTCCCTTCCACCCCAAATCATTCCATGGTTATCTGATCCATCCACCCCAAATTATTCCATATTTGTCTGATCCATCCCTGCCCATGGAATTAGATGGTTTTTAAGGTCCCTCCCACCCCAAATTATTCCATGTTTGTAGGATCCATCCCTGCCCATGGATCCAAATCCTTCCACATTTGTCTGATCCATCCCTGCCTGTGAAACCAGAGGATTTTTAAGGTCCCTTCCCCCCCAGATCATTCCATATTTCTATGATCCATCCACCCCAAATCATTCCATGTTTGTATGGATCCACCCCTGCCCATGGATCCAAATTACTCCATGTTTGTATGATCCATCCCTGCCCATGGAATTAAATGGTTTTAAGGTCCCTTCCACCCCAGATCATTCCATATTTGTCTGATCCATCCCTGCCCGTGGAACCAGAGGATTTTTAAGGTGCCTTCACTACAAAATATTCCATGTTTGTAAGATCCATCCCTGCCCATGGAATTAGATGGTTTCTAAGGTCCCTTCCACCTCGAATCATTCCATGTTTGTAAGATTCATCCCTGCCCATGGAACAAGGTAATTTTTAAGATCCCTTCACCCCAAATCATTCCATATTTGTCTGATCCATCCCTGCCCATTGAATTAGATGGTTTTTAAGGTCCCTCCTCCCCAAATCATTCCCCATTTCTGGGATCACCCCCCCCTTTCCAGCTCCGACGCCGTGACCGGAGCCACCAGCGGCGCTGCTGGGAAGGAGGTTTGGAAGGCAGGGCTATTTTTGGGATAGCCAGGAGCACTGGGAGGAGTTTGCAGCCTCGGAAAAGCTTGTTGTGGAAAAAACAGGAGGAAAAAAAACCTCCCGGAAAAAAAAAACGTTTAGGGGAGACTTTTAACATGCAAAGAACCGGCAGCTCCATAAGGAGGAGGAAAGGGATGATCCCACCCCCGTGTCCTGACCCCCTCGGGTGTGAAAAGGGCACTTCAACCTCTCCTTTTTGCTCTAAAAAACGCTGAAAACACGTGGCAAAACCAACCCCGGGGGGTTGTACCTCAAAGCAACACAGCTGGGAGGCTCAGCCCCTGCTCCTGCTTTGCCTTCCCAACCAGAGAGCTCCAGAGAGCTCCTCCAGGAGCTTGGAATTAAGGAGCTGGATACACTGGGAGAGTGTGTCAAGAAAGCAGGATGCACAGCATCCCCATTTATCTGATTCCAAGTTTATTTAGGGGCTTGGTTGTTGGTGGTTTGGTGGTTTTTTATCCAGGAGATTCAGATGTTTAATTCCTTCCCACGGGCAAACTCCAGAGGTAACGGACAAACTGTCAGAGAAATGATGACATCCCCCAGCAGAATAAATCTGGGGTTGGGGTTGGGTTTGTTTTGGTGGTTTTTTCCACAAAAATAGAGAAATAAGGAGAATTAGGAAGGGCTCTGCGGGCTGGCTCAGCCATCCAAGGGGAAACAAGCTGGGAATGCTGCCCCAAACATCTCCAGGAGCCAAAAAAACCCGTGAGGAACAAATGGGTTTGCAGTTTCTGATGCAGCACAATTTCCCTGGCACTGACTGCATGTGGGGGGTGAAAGGGAGATGGTGATTTTCCAAAGATTCCTCTGGAGCTTCCCAGTGCACCAAAGCCCCGGGAATTTCGTGGAAATCAGGGGGGGAAATAGGAGAAAACAGTGTGGAAAACTCACAGGAGGCAGCAATTCCTCAAGCATGGAAGCTTGGAAGTGCCAACCTTTCTGAAAATCACGCAGCAGCTCATCAGGAAAACTGGGAGTATGGGAATGAGAATTCCAGGCCTCTTTGTTCCACAGGAAACAGCAAAAATGAACACCTGGAAAGGCAGGGGTTTTTTCCTGAAGATGGTGGAAAAGAGAAGACCCAAAGCAGCATAAAATCTTTATAGGGAAAGGCTGGAAAGGCTGCAGCTCTTGCCAGGACAGTTTTCCATCAGGATTGGGACGTTTCTGATGGAGAACTCTCGCTCTGCCCACCCTCAGGACTTGCCACTTGTTCCCAGAGCTCCAACAGCAAGAGGGGATGAGCCCAAAGGGCTGTTCTGTGCTCAGCAGCATGAAACAAGGAACACTGGAAATAAACCATGGGAATAAACAGGACAAAAAGTACTGGAGGCAGAAGAGATGGTCACACATTCCACGTGGTGGAGAAGCCGAGTGGAAGGAGAGCTCTGACTAAACCTCAGCTGAAAATAGCTTGGAGAACTGCAGTGCAGGGATGAGGGCAAGGGAAGGGGGGGGTCATCCTTCCATACAGACAAAATCATGGAAAGGCTCCAAGGGATGCTCTGGAGCCAGGCTGGGAGAGCTGGGGGGGTTCACCTGGAGAAGAGAAGGCTCCTGGGAGACCTGAGAGCCCCTTGCAGGGCCTGAAGGGGCTCCAGGAGAGCTGGAGAGGGACTGGGGACAAGGGATGGAGGGACAGGACACAGGGAATGGCTTCCCACTCCTTTCCTCCCTCCTTTCCCCCACCCCTGCATTTCCCTGGATTTTTCCCTGAATTCCTGCTGTTCCTTCCCCTCATTCCTGGCCAGGTTTGTGGCTCCCACCCAGGACACCGGGAATGGGTCGGGATGCTCCCAAATTCCCGGGATGCTCTTCCAGGAGCCCCAGCCAGCTGGCAGCTCCTCATCCCTCCTCTCCCACCTCCTCCTTCCTCACCCCTGGACACACGAACTCTCAGACAATCTATTGGAAAACTGGCTCTTGTTCCTCTGCTGCGCCAGCCCCAGAAAAAAAAAGCCTTTGTCTTGCTTTATCTTGTCTCTTTTTTTGTCTTTTTCACCTTTTTTTTTCTCTTTTCCCCCATTATCCCCTCATTTTCTGCTTTTTTCCCCTTTTTTTTCTCCTTTTCTCTCCTTCTTTCTCCTTTTCTTTCGTTTTTTTCTCCTTTACTTTCCATTTTTTCTCTTTTTCTTTCAATTTTTCTTTTTTCTTTCATTTTTTTCTCCTTTTCTTTCATTTTTCTCCTTTTCTTTCAATTTCTTTCAATGTTTTTTCTTCTTTCCTTTCTTTTTTCTTCTCTTTTTCATTCCATTTTTTCTCCTTTTCTTTCCATTTTTTCTCCTTTCCTTTCTTTCCATTTTTCTCCTTTTCTTTCAGTTTTTCTCCTTTTCTTTCTCATTTTCTTTCTCCCCGTCTCCTTTTCTTTTTTTTCTCTTTTTCTTTCCTTCTTTCTGCTTTTCTTTCCATTTTTTCTCCTTCTTTCCATTTTTTCTCCTTTTCTTTCTCCTTTTATTTCCTGCTTTTCTCCTTTTCTTTCCATTTTTCCTCCTTTCCCTTATCTTGCATTTTGTTCTTTTTCTTTCCCCTTTTCTTCCCTTTTTCTGCATTTTTCCTCCTTTTTCCTCTCCTTTTTTCTCCTTTTCTTTCTGTTTTTCTCTTTTTTCTCCTCTTCTTCACCCCTTTTTCTCTTCTTTTTCTCCCTTTTCCATCTTTTGTTTCCTTTTCTTCTCCCTCTCTCCTTTTTTTATCTTTTTCTCCCTTTCTCCTCTTTCCTTTTTCCTCCTTTTCTTCTCCTCATCTCACCTTTTGTTCTTTTTTTCTTCCCCATTTTCTTCTCCTTTTTCTTCCTCCTTTTCTTCTTTTTCCTCCTCTTCTCCTTTTTCTCATTTTTGATCCTTTTCTTTCTTTTTTTTCTTTCTTCTTTTCTTTTTTTTCTCCTTTTCTCTTCTCCTTCTCTCTTTTTTCTCTCCTTTTTCCCCTTTTCCCACTTTTTTGTCCTACATTTTCTCTTTTTTCTCCTTTTGTCTCTTTTTCTTCCTCCTTTTCTTCTTTTTTCCCCTCCTCTCCCTTTTCTCCCTTTTTCTTCTTTTCTTTTTCTCTCTCCTTTTTTCTCTCTCATCTTTTTTCTCTCCTTTTTTCCCTTTTCCCACTTTTTTGTCCTCCATTTTCTCTTTTTTCTCCATTTCTCTTATTTTTTTTCTCCTTTTCTTCTCCTTCTCTCCTTTTCTTCCTCCTTTTCCTCTTTTTCCTCCTCTTCTCCTTTCTCTCCCTTTTTCTCCTTTTCTCCTTTTTTCTTTTTTTCCTTTCTCCTTTTCTCCTTTTTCTCCTCTTCTCCTGTCTTTTTTCTCTCTTTTTTTCCCTTTTCCCACTTTTTTTGTCCTCCATTTTCTCGTTTTCTGCAGCCCCCACTTCATCCAGGCACATCCCATTCCTGGGATAAATTCCAACAGCTGAAAGAAACACTAAGGGGGACCATCCCCAGATCCAGGGGAGAGCTGGGATACACCAAACCTTCCCACTGCAGGATGTTCACACACCTTCCCTGCCCCCCTCAGAGGAGGTTTCCTTTTGTTATCCCAGCACCTGAAGCAGGGAAAAGCAGGAAAAGAGCTCAATCCCATGGAAAAGGTTCTCTTAGTTCCTGCTTTCCAACAGCAGCTCTCTGGGAACACGGAAATAATGACACACTTTGCCAATAACCCAAGGGAAGTGCCACAGAAATGGAGCCAAAGATCCAAAGGAGATCCAAAGGAGATTCCAGGAGCAGAAGGAAAAGCCCAGGAAAAGCAAAAGTTTCTGGATCCTAAAGCTTGAAGGGATTCCAGGTTCTGGGAACCCCCCTGAGCAGGGCTGAGGAGCAGCAACCCAGAACACCCTCCCTTCTCCTCCATCCCTATTTTGTGCCAACACCTGAACCAGGGAAGAGCAGGAAAACCAGGAAAGCAGCTGAATCCCATGGAATTGGGACTCTCAGCTCCTACTTTCCAACAGCAGCTCTCTGAGAACACGGAAATAATGGCACACTTTGCTAATAATCCAAGGAAAGTGCCACAGGAACGGAGGCAAAGATCCAAAGGAGATCCAAAGGAGATTCCAGGAGCAGAAGGAAAGCCCAGGAAAAGCAAAAGCATCTGGATCCTAAAGCTTGGAAAGGATTCCAGGTGCTGGGAACCCCCCTGAGCAGGGCTGAGGAGCAGCAATCCAGCAATTTCCCTTCCGAAATTCCTTTCTCCTCCATCCCACTCCTCCCAAACAAAGGAAAACGTTCTGCCTTTCTCAGCTCGCCAGTGCTGCAAGTTCCTCTCTGTTTGTCAGGATTTAAAGTTAATCAAAAGATTTGCCTCTCTTTTATTTCTTTCAACCAGGGGATCTCTTTCCAACCCGCTGCCTGGTTTTGGGGGAGGAAAGAAATGAACCCTCCACAACATCCCTGTCAATCTGACCCTCCCTGATCGATACAAATCCCCCTCAATCCTCAGCTCCAGGTTTGGAGCAATTCATCCCATCCATGGTTAGGGCTGAGCTTTATGGCATCGACCTGCTAATCCCAGGTTATTTCCTCAGCTTTATTAAAACCAGCCTGACAAACGTCTGCCCAGTCCTGTGGCAGGGTAAGACTGAAAACTGAGGTGTTTGGGGGAGAAATTGTGGAATTACAGACTGGTTTGGGTTGGAAGGGAAGTGAAAGATGATCCAGTGCCAACCCCTGCCATGGGCAGGGACACCTTCCACTAGATCAGGGATCCCAACCTGGCCTTGGACACTTCCAGGGATCCAGGGGCAGCCACAGCTTCTCTGGGCAACCTTTATTGTCAGGGTCGCTTGCTTCGTGTCCCCCAAAAACATCCCTAATTGCCGAGATTTGCATAAATTAGCCCATCCCACGCTAACAAAAGGTTCCAGCAAGGCCTGGATGAAAAGCTTCACATCTACAAAGCCTCCATTCGGCCTGAAGTTTAATTATAAACATTTATTATTAACTTCCTGGGGTGTTTGGGTTTTTTTCCCCCTCAGCAAATGCCCCAAGACGAGGAGTAACTCTCACCGAATTCAAACCCTGAGGTAACGTGCACGAGGGTTATTTGTGAGCTGATGGGGCAGCTCAGCCTTTGGGATCATGAAAATCCTTCATCCTCGTGGAGGTTTCCTTCCCACCTTTCATTCCTTTCCCTCGCAGCGTCTCAGCTGCCCGAGGGTTATCCGTGATCATGACAATTGCACCTCTGATTTATCCCTGGCTGAGCACTGAACGATCCCCGGGGTTCCAGGGCTCGGGAATTCTTCCCTCCCATTCAAAAGCCACAGTAAAGAGGATTTTCCACAAGTGACAGCCACTCCTGGGCATTTTGCTCTTAGTTCTCTGCAGCTCTCCAGTTCCGCCCCTCCTTCCAAAATCACTGGCTCTCGGAGAAGGGGCAAAACCCACGTTCTCCCCGTCCCTTGAGATTCCATCAGGCAATTCCCTTGAGCCTCCTTAACTGTGGGACTTCCAAAACCCCAAGAAAAGTGTGGATTTATTTATATCCTTGTCCATCAGGGCCTGCAGGGAGGGGGCAGAGGATGGCCCGGGCTCTGCTGGGGGGGCCCAGCAGTGGCACAGGAGGAAGGGCAGGAATTGATGCCCAACAAGTTCCACCTGCACAGGAGGAAGAACTTTATTTGATTTTCCCTTCCCTCAGAGAAATGGGCAAATTCCTCATCCCTAGAAGTGTCCAAGGCCAGATTGGACAGGGCTTGGAACAACCTGGGCTGGTGGAAGGTGTCCCAGCCCATGGCAGGGGTTGGAATGAGATGGGTTTTGAGGTCCCTCCAAGCCAAACCAGTCTGAGATTCTCTGAAGCTCTTTTTAACCATGAATGACTATTCCTGCCAAAGATGGAGTCCAATCTGTGGGTATAACTTTTCCAGGGTGGCAGTGACAGCCCTGTGAAGGTGACTCGCTTGGACAAGGCTGTAAACCCAAGTTTGGCTCTTGCTGAGGCAGAAATGATTCATATTTTTGACATCACTCTCAGAGGGAAATTTGGGCTACAGGAGAAGAAACACCATGAGTCATCCTTTCCTCTCGCTTTTAGGGATATTTGTTCAGTGCCCTGAACCTAATTGGGCCTGTGTTTCCAGGGGTGTTCTTCCAAAAGACACTCAAAAGTCACGTTCTCTGCCCGTGACTCCTCCCGTGGTGAGTGGAAACGGCACCAGCACGAAACTACAGCAGGACAACAGCTCCTCCCAAAATCCTGTGCTTTCATCAGTTCCCTGTGTAGTTAATGACCTTGCAGTGATTAACACACTCAGAATACATTGAAATACTCAAAATCTGTGATATTTGTGCTGGACACAATCACACAACAACAAAAAAAAATCACTATGTGGGAACGTCCAATGAAATTCTTTTGGAAGTGTTGTAAAAAGCCCTAAAAACGGGATTTTGCACGGTGGGGGTTTGGCACAATTAGGAGAAAATGAGAGGTGCAGGTGTGTGAGGAGAACATAGAGTAATTTAGGTTGGAAAAGCCCTCTGAGATCGAGTCCAACCTCATGCACAGGGGTTTTAAATCCCTCCAGGAACGATGATATCACCATTTCCCTGGGCAGCTTTTCCAGGGCTTGGCCAACCCTTCCTGTGCCGAAATTTTCCCCGGCATCCAACCTAAACCTCAGGCACCTCTGCTTCCAAAAACACCCACTTCAAACGCAGGGTCTGGAGGCGCTGGGGGCAAAAAACGCAAGCAGTAACTCCGGGCAAAAGCCAAATGAAGAAATGACTCCTTAAAAACCGTCTCCCCCATCCCTAAATTTCCATGAGCCAGCGAACATCGTGCCAGCCCTTCCATAAAGGGAAAACTCATGAACAATTCCTTGCTTGAGGAAGGTTTTTCTTGTGTTTCTTCCCCTTTTTCTTTCCCTCTGCTGGCTCCTCATCGCCCACTTCTCACCTTCAAAGTGCATTAAATTCTCCCCCTTGTTCTTCCCGTGGAAATGGTTATCAGTTCTGGTTTTATGGATGAGGAGAATGAGGCAGGGAGGTCAAGTGACTGGCTCTGGAGCTGCACTAAAAAAGATGGTTTATATTTATTAGTTTTAGTGCCCTCTCAGTCCTGGAGAGCTGTGCTTGGTGGTAATGAAGGCAGTGGGAAGGAACAGGGCGAGTTCTTTAAAGTCGCCGTAAAACAGCTCTAAAATCGCTTCCCTGAGCTCTGAGGGCACGTGGAGGGCGGGAAGACTTTTATCCCTGCTCATTTTGGGATCGGGGATGTGATCTGGCTGACCTTCCATAGGTTTTCCTGGAGGAATCCTTCAAGGATTCAGTTAATTCCTGTCATCCGTTGAGTCACAGAAACACGGAATGGTTTGGGTTGGAAAGGACCTTGGAGGCCACCTAATCCCAAGCCCTGCCATGGGCAGGGACACCTTCCACCAGAGCAGGTTGCTCCAAACCTCAACCAAACTGGCTTTCCCATGGAAAAATCAGGATAATTTTGCTGGATAATTTTGGGGGTGACTGGGAGTGAGTGTGAGCAGCTCGTCGTCTCCAGCTGCAACCAGTGCTCGAGAAATAACAAAGTTTGGTGATTAAAACAACCCATAAACTTCTAAAAGAGTCTTTCAGATCCTTCTAATCTTTGGGAATCATACAAAGAGCCAGGAAGGAGGCTCAGACCATTGCAAAATGAGGGGGTTTATGGTCTTTTGCCTTCCCGGGAGGAGGTTTTTGGGGATAATTCTGGAAGTGGAATCCCCTCCTGAGCAGGGGAGATTTGTGTGTGTGGTGCTGCAGCTGTTCCCTTGGTGATCCCAAACCCAGCCAGCTCTTCATTCCCTAAGAAAACATGGAAAAACAGCCATTAAAAAGATGACCTGGAGAATTATTAAACACCAAGACACCAATCTTGGGGGCAGGAAAACATCCAAGAAGTAAATTCCTGGAGTCTGGGAATAGTGTTTTGAGGACACATCTCTACCCATTTGCCTCGGACTCTGATTTGGAAATGAGAAACTAGGGAAGAGCTGGAATTTTTCCAGTCAGATTTAGGTGATCTGGTTGCTCCTATATTTTATATGTTTTGTATGTTTAATATTTTAGAGATTCCAGAGGAAGGGGGCAAACAGAAAGAGGAGTGGGCAGCCAGTGCATTGCTTTTCCAGGATCCAGAAAGGATATCACCAGCCTTGCTTAGAAAGGAAGAGTGGGAAGGGACAGGACTGGAAAAATAGGAAGATAAAGGAAAAATAGGGGAAAAGTGGAAAAATAGGGAAATAGGAAAAATATAGGAAAAAATATTAAAATAGAAAAAATACAGAAAAAATAAAAAAATAGAAAAACAGGAAAAAGAAAAATGGAAAAATAGGGGAGAAAATAGAAAAAATGGAGGAAAAATAAGTAGAAAAATAGGGAAAATAGAAAAAAAATAGGAAAAAATAGAGAAAATAGGAAAAATAGGAAAAATAGAAGAACAGAGAAACAGGAAAAACAAAAATGGAAAAATAGGGGGGGAAATAGAAAAAATGGAGGAAAAATAAGTAGAAAAATAGGGAAAATAGAAAAATATAGGAAAAATAGGGAAAATAGGAAAAATAGAAGAATAGAAAAAGCAGGAAAAAGAAAAATACAAAAAATAGAAAAAAGAAAAATGGAAAAATAGAAAAATAGAAAAATTAGGAAAAGTAGGAAAAATAGAAAAACAAAACAAATAGAAAAAATAGGAAAAATAGAAAAAAAACCCAGAAAAATAGAAAAAGAAACCAGAAAAAATAGAAAAGAATAGAAAAAATGGGGGGAAAATAGGAAAAGTAGGAAAAATAGAAAAAAATGTAAAAAAGGGAAAAGAAAAATACAAAAATACAAAAATAGAAAAAAAACACAAGGAAAATAGAAAAAAGAAAATTAGAAAAAAAGGAAAAATAGGGAAAAAAGAAAAACAGAAAAAATTCAGAAAAATAGGAAAAATAAAATATAAGAAAAATAGAAAAATAGGAAAGTAGAAAAATATGAAAATGGAAAAGTAGGAAAAATATATGAAAAATAGAAAAATAGAAAAAGTAGAAACAATTGAGAAAAATAGAAAAAATACAGAAAAAATAGAGAAAAAGAGAAAAAGTAGGAAAAATGGGAAAAAATGAAAAAACAGGGAAAAGAAGCAATACAAAAAAAAAGAGAAAAAATCAAGAAAAATAGGAAAAAAAGGAAAATAAGGGAAAAACCAGAAATATAGGAAAAATAAAAAATATAGGAAAAAGCTGAACACATGGCTTTGGTGTTTGAAGGGTTTTTTGCAGGGTTTCAGTAGCTCTGAGTGAGCTCATCAAAGGCAAAGGGACAGGTTATCAGAGAAGAGCAGCATTTTCCTGCACATGTGTCTTTTTAGCCAGGCTTTTATGGTTCTGAGGGTTCTGATGTTCTGGAATGAATTAATTATCCACTGCCTGACCCAGAGCTTCTGGTCTAATCACCCCCATGTCACCTCTCCCTTTTATTTGGAGGACGTAGTTGCCCTTTGATAAGGATCCTGCTCCCCGTTAATTGTCCTTTGTAATGAGCTTTCATGGAATTTAATTTCTCTAATGCCTCCCTCTGCTGGGCCTGATTTGGCCAAATCCACCCCTTGGCTCTGTGTCAGCACTTGTTCCAACTCCTGCTCTGCTTGGCCGCTTCCCTTGTGGAAATAAAAGCAGTAATCGTGGCCAAATGGACACACGACGTCCGTGGAATGGTTTGGAACAAGCCTGGAGGGAGGGATGAGTGGGAGCCAGAAAGCAAAGCCCTCCTCCATCCACCCACCTTTCCCCATCCATTCCCACACCTCAGCTGGGACATTCAGTTTGCAGCAGAGGCAGTGATGGGTTTAATTAGCAGGTGGCACATTAATGAAGAGGGTTTCTTTATCTCCTGCATCTCCCACCATGTCCAAACCTGCACCACCCTGTCCCTTCACGCCTCTCATCCCACCAGCACCAGGATTTCAGTCCTTGGACAAATCAAGGAACGTCCAAGCACTAGATCTGGGGTTTTGCTTCAGCTGGAGACAAGGCATGAGCAGATGGGATCTGCCAGGTTTCTCCTGGAGCACAAGGACAGCACAGCCCACCTGCCAAAAGACACCACTTTTCAAGGACTTTATTTCCTTCAGCCTTAAATTATGAATCCATTCTCTTCAGGTTTCCCAGCAAATCATCCCGATTGTTGTGCAGTTTATTAAAGATGTCCTGCACATCTGGCCTAATCAGCCCAAGGAAAAGCATCCAATTTGATTCTCAATAGCAATCCCAGGGTATCAGCTTGGTAATCACAGCATTTTCCACCTCACCAGCTCCTGGGAGGGGTTGTTTAATCACCACTGATGTGGAAAGGACTCCCAAGTGCTCCAGGAGCAGTCTCAGCAATCACAGTGCTCTCCACAGCTCCAAAGGCGGAGTTTTGGGGTGCAAAACACGGCCCAGGAGACAGAGCAGCCACCACAATGCTCAGCAGTGCCCACAAGGAGTCCACCCACATCTCCTATCACAGACTGACCTCAGTTTCTCTTCTAAACCAGAGATTATTGCCCAGTGTAACCTAAATCCCATCTCATTCCACCCCCTGCCACGGGCAGGGACAACTTCCACCAGCCCAGGTTTCTCCAAGTTCATCCAACCTGGCCTTGGACACTTCCAGGGATCCAGAAACAGCCACAGCTTCTCTGGGAAATCCATTGCAGTCCCTCATGACTCTCAGAGGGAAGAATTCCTTCCCAATCTCCCAGCTCTCCCTGCCCTCTGGCAGTGGGAAGCCATTCCCTGTGTCCTGTCCCTCCATCCCTTGTCCCCAGTCCCTCTC
>JAWWES010000277.1:0-16124 GCA_035583135.1 Lophotriccus pileatus | reverse complement strand
GCCAGAGAGAGAAACTGTTCCAGCTGCAGCAAGTCAGAGGAGTTGTCCCAGAGATAACAAAGAAGAAACAAGTGCTGGAGAGTGCCTTAGAAGAATCTGCTTCTCCTCCTGGACTGATCCAAAAGGGAGGAGGAGTGTTTTTATGGACTCAAACTGTAGATACATAGTGCTTTTATTTAATTAGTATTGTTGTAGATATAGTTGTTTAGTTTTTATTGTGTAGTAATAAATCCTAATATTATTTTTCCCCAGTCAGATTTGATTTTGTCTGCATAAACCTTCTCTCACAACTTAGAGCAATTTGGTTGGGGGGTGTGATAAAAAAATTGTCACCCAGACAAACCCATGACACAAACACAAAGCAAACTTGAAGCCTTTCCACGCACACACCTTCCCTGAGTAAGGGCAAAAATGAAGTGCCTGCTGTTTCCTGAGGGAAAAAAACCCCACCTCGTTCCTTCCCCCCCCTGCCCAGTCTTCTGAAGGCTACCAGCCTGGAATGTGGGTCTGCTAGCTAGTTCCTTTGTGTGTATCAATCACCCTAGTCAAACACCCTCCCTCTCTCTTGTTCAACATTTTTCTTTTACAGCAATGCAGGGGAAAGGAAAAAAAATTCCCCCTTGTGTTTTTTTTTTTTTTTTTTAGAGCAAGTAAACCTATGACAGAAAGGTAGACTCTGCTGTCCCTGCAACCCAGAGCAGAGGACATCAGCGCTCTGCCCCTTGTGTCCCTTCTCTTGTCTTGGTGCTGAAAACCTGTACCTCAGTGGTCTTCGCAAAAACACATGGGCCTAAATCCTACTGGGATCAACATTTTTTGGAGGGATTGGAGTTTCCTGAGAAACGGTTTATGCTCCTCATCTTTTTCGACAACTAAAATAGCCCATGTCTGCAGAAAAGAGGAACCTGTGCAAGTATTTTGAGTTTCCTAACAGGAACAAATCTTGGACAGGAAGAAGCATTCCCACAGAACTAGCAGGGCAGAAATCCCAGTTAGCTGAAGACACCTTGATGAATGGATTCAGGGGATTATGGGCCACATTTGCCTGAGATTGCGAGGTCCTGGGCATGGTCATGTATGTGCAGATGGTCCTCTCAGTCTTGTTTCTGCATATTTCTGGGAACCAGAGGAGTACTGCTTGAGCCTGTGAGGAACGGAGTTTGGAAAGTAAAAGTTCATTTCTTTTTTGGTTTTTTTCCTTCCCTTTGGGCAGCATCTATTTGTAACATCAGCCAAGCCTACTTCCAGCTTGATGCCTCTGATCATTGCAGCAAAACCATTTATGGCCATCAGGAGAAACCAGCCCTTCCAGAAGGTTTTCTCCACTATTAGCTGTGAGTGGGACTCACAATAAAATCACTATAAAACCTCAACTACATTGCTAGATTCTCTTCCTTTTCACCCTGTGAAAAAGCTCTGCCTTCACTTCTGAATTGTCAGTTGCTCCTTAAGAATGGAGAGCCCTTTTTATGTTTTGTTTAGTTGGGGGTTTTTATATCATTTGGAATTAGGGAAGAGTCTCCTTCATTCATTAACTCCAGACTGCATTGCCTTTGGAATATGGCCCACTGACTGCTTTTTGTCCAGCCTTGGTACTTCTGGATGAGGAAGAAAGTGCAATTGCATTTCCAGCCAAAACCAAATGAAGAGTGGGGCAGCCAGAAGGTCCTGTGCAGACACAGGCTTTCAGCTGGGACTACAGAGCATTTGGGTTCCTGACAAGGGGATTTGTATCACTCATTGCAATCTCTTTGCCTGGATAAGACTCAGATGAAAAAGCAGAAAGATCAGTGAATGTGCACCAAAAGGGCCATCACAACTTTTCTATTTTGTTCAATCTGCTTTAAGTCTGCAACTAAATGTATGTCTTCAGTTGAGCTGACAAGAGAAAAGAGGGGGCTCGGGGAATCACAGCAGGACTGCCATGAAATGACAGGAGTAACTTACATACATTTCACAGAGTTCTCTCAATCTTAATGAAGTATTGCAGTCCTGGTTTAAAATAGACAAGTATGAGACAGTACTTTGATAGTAACTTTGATAGTAATAGACTAATATAGCTAATGGATTTTTTTTTAAGAATGAAGAAAATTACCCAAAATGTGTTGTTCTATAACATTAAAAAATATACTACATAAAAATTAACTGCAATAAATAAAACTTTTAAAAAATAACTGCTTCAGTGTACAAAGAATGAGAAGCACAGAAATGTGAAGATATGAATGCATATTTTCATAAAAACACAAAATTATGGACAGAAACCACACACACAGTAAACTACAACTCCAAGGTAGCTGCTAGATTTTACTTTAATTACATCATTTCACACTGCTACATTTTTTCCTTCGCAAGGGGAAGCTGACATATAGCTAAGGGAAACTGACATAGCTAAGAGTCTGAAAAATTATGTCCTCCTTCTCTTCTAGTACTGGATAAGACATCCTGGCTGAAGGACCTGACTGAAGGCAGAGAATATCTGTTTGATGTACTGTAGTATGTATCCATTGAAGACCCACCACTGAATTGGTGTGGTCTCAGAAAGAAGAATGCATCCACTGAAGGCTCAGAACTAATTCTGTCCGTCAGCATACCAGACGATATGTCTGAAGACCGAGCACGAGTATCAATTCTGTATGGTATCACATTGGGGGCTATGTTTCTTGCAGACAAAATAAAGGTTCTGCTCCGCCTCACACCAGAGGATATGTCCAGTGAAGAGCCAGTACCAGCTCTGTCCGGCAACACATGGGAGGATATGTCCAGTGAAGAGCCAGTACCGGCTCTGTCCAATATCGTGCCAGTGGACGTATGGATTAAAGGCATACTATAGGCTTTTTCTGGCTTTGCACGAGGGGGCATGTGGGTTAAAGGCAGAGTATGCGCTCTGGCTGGTGTCACACTGGAGAACATGCGAATTTGAGGCAGACTTCTGGTTCTGTCCAATATCTCACCAGGGGACACGTGGATTGTAAACCCAGTACCAGGTCTGTCTGGTATACCACTGGAAGACACATGGATTGTAAACCCAGTACCAGGTCTGTCTGCTTTCTCACTGGAGGACGGGTGGGTTGGAGATTGAGTACTGCTTTTATCTGGTATCCCACTGGAGGACAGGTGGGTTGGAGACCGAGTACTGCTTCTGTCTGCTTTCTCACTGGAGAACAGGTCTGTTGGAAATAGAAAACTGCTTGTGTCTGGTATTGCACCAGGGGACACACTTCTTGAAGGCCCAGTACCAGGTCTGTCTGGTATCACACCAGGGGACACATGAGTTGGAGATCGAGATCTGATTCTGTCTGATATTGCATCGTCAGACACATGGATTGAAGGCCCAGTACCAGGTCTGTCTGATATCACACCACGGGACACATGGATTGAAGGCTCAGTACCAGGTCTGTCCGGTGTCACACCAGGAGACACATGGATTGAAGGCTCAGTACCAGGTCTGTCCGGTATCACACCAGGAGACACATGAGTTGGAGATCGAGTTCTGATTCTGTCTGACATTGCATTGTCAGACACATGGATTGAAGGCCCAGTACCAGGTCTGTCCGGTATCACACCAGGGGACACACTGATTGCAGGCTCAGTACCAGGTCTGTCCGGTATCACACCAGGGGACACATGGATTGAAGGCCCAGTACCAGCTCTGTCCAGTATCCCAGTGGAGGACATGTGGATTGGAGATCGAGTTCTGATTCTGTCCGGTATCCCACCAGCAGACATTGAAGACCCAGTACTGGGTCTGTCCGGTATCACACTGGAGGACATATACGTTGGAGACGGAGTTCTGGCTCTTTGCGGTGTCATGCTGGAGGACATTTCAGCTGCTTTTGGCAATTGCCGAAACTCTGGGAGATGACTCTGGTCAGTCAGACTATCTAGCTTGAAGCTACTTGGATGTTTAGACTCCTTCCTGCCTTCTGCAATAAAATAAAGAATTGAAAACAAACAAACAAACAAAACCCACCAAATCAAAAGGGAATCTACATTTACTGTTAAATACCTTTCACAAAAAATATGTATGTGAAGTACTTGTGTTTGCTTTTTGTTTGAAGCACTTATTTAAAATACATGGCACCTGACCATATACATTAATCTCTAATATATAGAAACAAGGACCTTATATCAAGTATTCTGCACCAGGAAGCGTTAGAAAACAATAGTGCAATTGAAGTGCTACAAATACTCAGAGAGAACTTTTAACCCTTACCATTATAATTTCTAGTGCATGAGTCATTTTAATCAAGTAAACAAACTTATTCTACAGTCTCCCTATCACTGTCTCTAGGAAACATTTGCCATGCCAACCACAGAAGGTTCTCCTTTACTTTTATTTTACCATCAATTGAAATCAAACATTTAATGCTCTTTAAATGTCAGCCTGTTAGACTGTGTGCCTATGATTTTCAGATTATTTCAACAGGAATTCACAGAAATTAAGGAACTGCATTATTAAAACCCCACATCATTACTTGCTCACAGCAAGATCCTTCCTTTGGGGATGTTTAGGCAGCTGTACTGCTGCAGAATGCAATTCTCTGACTACCACACCCCAGCAGTCTTGTGCTTCTACCACCTGCCAGTGGAAGACTGCCCAAAAATTCAGACTACCGACTGTTCTTATGTGACTTTTCACCTCAGGATGTTTCCATCTCTGTTTCAACAGCTCAGCTATCTTGCTCTTTTTCTGGAACGCAGCTACATTAGTAACTTTCAAACCCATGGGCCACTGTAAAACTATAGATATGGAGGCCCCAGTCTCTGAGAGCTGGTTACATTTAGTTCTGCACTTTAATTACAGTTGCATCCCATTAACAGAACCTTTTGCCTTATAGGCAACATTTAAATCAATTTGCTATAATTTCCAAATGGGTTACAATAGCCTGACAAGCTAAAATTACACATACCTAGATACTGAGTATCCAAAAAAATTTTGCATAGAAAAGGCTAGATGAGGTAGTGAGAAAGCCAAGCAGAATTTTCATCCAGTCTGCATCCAAATCTGCTTCTTGCAATATCTGAAAAGCATTCCCCCAGTCATGTCCTAACACATGGAATGTGTTATAGCTTTGGCCCATGAGAGACACTCTCTGGCACTTAACATGACACCAATGGACTGAGTGCCTTTCTCTTCTGAAAAAAGTCTCAGGAGGTTTCTGTTGATGCAAGTTTTACTGCTCCATTATGTTTATAAATAAGTATTATTGTATTTGCCTACAGAAAGTATGCAGCATGAAGGGAGACGCTGGCTAGGAAACTATATCCAAATTTCAAAAATTGCTCGAGAAGTGACTTACCAGAACTTTCACGAAAGGTGAATGTTTGTTGTCTGGGCCTTTTGGCTACAGGGTGAAGCTGAGGAGTTTCTCTCAGCAATGTTGCAATTCTGCTAGCTGCAAGTTGGTAGAGGTCCATAAAACTTTTAATCAAGTCCTTTGAAAAGTAAAATAAATCATCAATGACAAGTAAGCTATATCTAGATGCCAAATAGCATACTTCCTAATTCATTAGGGAAGACAATTTTCTGTTAACTGGAGAAATCAAACAAGGTTTATAAGCCAGGCAAAATAATCTGATTACAATACAGTTGGGGAAATGTAATTTTTTTTATGTATATAGTGGAAGAATGTCCCAGTTGTAATATTGATTAGATTGATAATAAAGTTAGCAGCATGAGAGAGTACACATGATTTGGTAGGACAGGAAACTTTATATCTACCATAAGTAGTTGAAAATATTGGTCTTCCTTAACAGCAGCTGATCACATTTTATAAGTTATAGCTTTCTCTTCAGATAATATGAAACTGACCTTTTGAATGTAAATCTCTAGTATAGACAAAAATAAATTTAATGCCTCAAACAGGCATTTACAAAGCTTTTTGCTATTTCCCTTTCTCAAACACACTACTGCTTTTCAGAATAAAAGTTAGCATAGCTGAAATTAATCAAGTTATGTCATTGTGAAGTTTAGGAAACAGAAGTAGGAAATTAACATCATCATATATCTTTTCTCACCAGAAAAGGCATCCAAAATGTATCAGTGCTATGGTGCTAGTCCTAAAAGAGGATTCTTGCAGATTATAGGGCCTTTAACTGATATGTCCTTGTCACAGACTGATAATAGCAATTCTAGAGGACATGTCTGCAAACAATTCCACTGCTTTTAATAAGAAGTGTCCCTAAAGTGATTATTAACTTCTTACCTCATTCAAGATCACAGGATATAGTTTTGCATACAGTGAAATTAAAGTCAGTTGCCTGACTCCTAACTATAAAAGGCAAATTTTACAATAAAATCTCCATAATGTACTGAGAAAGTTACCAAACAGGCACTATGTAACCAGAGATAAGGAGAGGTAGAAAAGAGACAGAGAGAGAAGGGACTTCACAATGACACAAACTGTGAACCACTTTTCATTGATGCTTTTTGCGTACCTCCTGAGTAACCCAAGTGTTTTGTGTTTTTTAAATTTGTCTTGCTCATATTAAGAGCATGAAAGGGAAGGGAGATGGAGGGATATTCATTTTCAGGTATATGTGCATTTCTCAGTGGTCATATTCCTATCAGTTATTTAACGCCTGCAAAAATAAAGAGTTTCCATCAGCTCTGAAATACTGTGTACAAGAGTATATATGGAAATTATTTGTCTTTCAACTGTTGACTGCAATATTTTGGAGCTTTTTTCTCTCCACACATTCAGAACAGTCTAGCTGCTTGCTCTATCTCAGATGCAAAAAAAATTATTTAAAAAAAAAAAAAAAAAAAAAAAAAAGAAACAGGATTGTTTTAGACAGTTGTTAGACAGATTGTTTAGACCTGGAATGCTATAGCCTCTGGCCTGCCCCACAGTTCTTCATTTGGAATGGGATCTATTTGCAGTCTGGGTAGCTCCAAACAGAACTCAGTTGTGGGTGCTGCAGCACTTGACATCAAGGCCTGCTCTCTGACCTAAAAAGAAAAAAATCCCATCGACAATGTTGATTCTCCTTCAAAAAATTAACTGGGATGAACTGGGTCCCTTTGAGCCCTTTGAGTGGACTTGCATGGATGACTGAACCTCCAATCCAAGAATAAATTTAGGACTATTTGATTTTTCATTGCAAATAAATCTCTAATTCAGAATGCTGGGAAAGAACCCTACAAAGAAAAGGATCTTTCTCTGGTCTCGAATGAGAAGTCCAAGGACTCAACTCGCACATATTACTGTAAAATCACAGCAGTTTCTGCATGACATCCACCTGAGAAGCTTAAGAGAAGCTGTATGAAGATGATGGTGGCACAAAGCAAATTATCTGTCAGCACATTTTGCTTCAGCTAAAACATACAGTTTAGGTTCTGTCACTTTCTGTGAACGTTAAAAGAAAGAGAGACTTGAAAAAGTCTTGAAAAAACTTGAAAAAACTTGAAAATTAAATTAACAAGAGTTTTGGTGAACACAGAATCTAAAATAAGGAACAGATGCCCATGTTGCTAGGAATTAAAAATGTAATGGAAATTAACATTCTAAGGTAATAAAAAACCCACTTTCTTTCCCCCTCTATGTGGCTCTAAATTAAAAAGCTATAATTCAATCAGTCATTAGAGCTACAGTTAAAAAACAAACAAACAAAAAAAAGCCACAAAACCCCAAACCAAAAACAAACAAAAACCCCCTACTTTTCTCCCAAGTAATTAATATGTACACCTTTGCTGGACCTTCAAATAATCCTATACCTGGCAAAAACAGTAAAAGTCAAAGAGACAACTTTATATTATTACTCAATTTAAAGAGTGTTTTTAAAATATCAATTAAGTTTCTGACCCCAGGTTATTTGTTTTTTCCTTATTCTGTTTATCTTGTATCAAAGGTTAAAGTAGTACACGCAAAGCCAAATATTTCATGGCCACCATGTATGTGACCTCAGCAGATGACCCCCAGCTCACCAAGTAGAGAGTTAACTCAACAGCAGTTGCCAGTTTTTCAGATGTTCCATAGTCAGTGCTTGGCAACCAGAAACAGTAGTCAGTGATTGAGGGAAAGTGAATTTTGTAGTAACTTTTCTATTCAAAATTATAAGTTTGGGTACTAGAAAATTTCATTTTATTTCACTGCATTTTTTTTAAGATTAAAGAAGTTGAAGGGGGTAACTTAAATTCTAAGAAAGGAAAGTTGTTCTAAACCAATTTCTACTCCCATCCTTCCCCGAGGATAAGCAGTTGTAAAACTTTGATGTCTTTGGAAACACAAATCAGAGGGAACCCTTCAAATTCTTACCAACTCAACAGTAGTTTCCACCGCTTTCATATGAGTAATGATCATGTCTCTGTTACTATTACAAGAGAAGGAAAAGCAAAAACAAGTGAGTAGTTTATAGTTTAGTAGAGTTCTACTTCTGTAGAAATTAATTTTCTGCTACTCTATAACTGTCATGTCTTATAAAATAATGTTGATAACTCAACTGTTACAATTTTATCTGTCCTTTTTATATCTCCAATGCAAACCCTAAAAATAGTTCATGTACCACTATTCAGCAAATTTCCATATGAAAAATGCTTCTACAGGGGATAAGACGAGGTCCAAAATGGGTTTCAGCCCCTTTGGCAGCTAAGACCTGTCACCCAGCTGATGCTTCTGTACTTATTATAAATAAACAGTATTTCTCTATAAAAAGATTATGTGGAAATAGAAAGAATAATAATTTCTTAAATGAACAGAGCACTAAGGATTTGCCAAAGAGATGTTTTCAAATCCTTAGGATAACAGTAAACAAATGCTCATACTACTCAGAATCTGGAGTACTATTATGGGATAACTAGAGAAAACATATCATCATTTTGAACTAATGGTTTTCTTTTTAGAAGATTATCCCTCAATTTTAAAGATAGGCAGATGTACATTTGTTTTCTAGCGTTTTAGCCAAGGCTAAAATCCTGCACATGAAAGTTGGAATTGATGTTTTGTCTGGTTTAAGGAGTGTCCCCAGGGTCCAGGGCTCACTTCTCTGCCGTGAGCAGGGCACGCTCTGCATTTTGGAGACTCTCTTGCAGTCGACGCCTATCCTGCTCCATTTCACTAAGAAGCCTCTTTTGCTGGTTCAGAACTCGGTCTCTTCTTCTCATGTCCATTGCTGTCTCTGGGAGACTCTGAAAGCAGATATAAAGCGGAGTTACTTGTCAGCCCAAATAACTAACTTCAGTTTATGCCACTGCAGGTTAACCAAAGTGGAAAAATAACTGACCATGAAGTAGATTTGGACAATTGCATATAAAGTTTTTTGCTAGAGAATTCATAAAACCGTTACTGACTTAAAACCCTCAGTTTTTAGTATATTGCCTATGTACAAATATGCTTTAGTAAACAAAGTGACCGTAGGCACTCACATAATGCCACTTGCTGTCACAATGTCTGTATGTCTAGACAATGGTCTAAACCTGCAGTGGTTCAGGCTGGATTACAGTGCCTCAAAGACTTAAGCTAGGTTTAACATCGCTTTGCTACAATGCAAACATTTGTTCTCACGAGAAAATCTATTCTGATCAACAAGAAAGGAATACATTTTTTGACCTAATTTGCATTAGGTCAAAATGTTTAGCAAAGTGTGATTAAAAATGCTTTATGAAGCCATAGAGCTGTGTGTACTCTTGAGTTAAAGAGCTTAGTAATTTAAACACAGTAGCTTTTCTTGAATAATTCCATGTAACAACACCCTTTCCAGAACAGACATCCTATGTTCACATGTCACTCAGCTTCAAAGTAAAACTAAATAAAACTTTTAAAGTGTGTGCAATAGTAGTAATAAGAGAAAATATATAAAAAATGAAAATTATTTTTCAGGGAAAATATGTGTCTATAAATGCAAGAGGAGAAAAAGGAACAAAAGACAGAAAATTTTCTACCACCTTCACCTGAAATCCACACATGAACAGAGAGAATGCTCAGGGAAAAGTTTCATTTCTAACAAGCCTAGAAATCCCAAACTCCACAGCAATTTAATGAATTTAGATGTGTGTGTTTAGCAAAGGACACTACACTCTCTGAACACAGAATGTGCATATAATGGTTTTAATGAAATAACTAGTGCAAATAAAAATGCTAAATTTTATATCAGAAAACATTTTTCCATGAGTGTTTTCAAAGCATTTGGATGAGATTCTTTTCTGACTTACGCTGTTGTAAATCAGTGGCAGCTTCACTAAAATCAGCACAGTAAACAAGCCCAAAATTTAGGGTATCTTCTTCTAAAACATGTATTGAAGACCATTTTGGGGTATATCAGTGTCAGTTATGTGATTTAACGTATATTGAACTCTAAATTCATTAACAATTTATATAACTGGCTTCATAAATTTAAAAATAGATTGGGTTTTTTACAGGTACTAACATCTCTAAAAGGAAGTAAATATACACACAATGTCATTAGGAAGAAAAAAAATTTACTGGCTTAAGACCAATGATGCCTCAGAGCTTTTTAGTTTTTTAACTTTTGTAGATTTTAGAAGTAGTTGTGTAGATTTTAATGTAGCTGTATTATATCCCTTATCTTGTAGCATAATGCTTACACATACACAACCCTATTATCCCATTCCATATCAATCCCTCTAAATTCTGTTAGTGTGTTTTAGTCTTCTTTTCAAGGTAGAATTATGGAAAAACACCCTGAGGCCTGGACCAGAAGATATCAGACAGACACAGCGACCTTCAAGCCCAGAACTTTGGAGGAACTCCAAGGACTGTACATGCTGCGAAGAAAATGAAGATGAGGAAGAGGTCCCAAAGATCCCAAACCCAAATCCTGAAGGGGTGCATCGAGGTGCAGCACTGGGGGGGTGGACAAATCTGGGATTAGATAGAACTTATTTTAAAATCAGAGAAGCACTGTCTAGAGGGACACATGTCATATGTATTCCCTGGGCCTTAGGCTTGAGATTAAAGGACCTACTCTCTTTATCTTATCTCCTACACTAAATTGGCCTGGAGTTTTTTTCTCCACAGTCTCTTAAGGCAACATCAGCTTATAACAGGAGTAAAAATTCTGTCTGGCATAGATAACCATTTAGCATTTGTGTAAAAGTTTCTTTTCAAATATAGAGCAGAGCTACTGATTTACCTCATCTAATAAAAAAAAGTAATGTAAAATAGTTGCTTAGTCCCAGTTACCTTGAAAGTGATGAGCTACATTGGATGTTTCTATGGTATAGGCCATCAAGAAGATAAAAATATGCAGGATTAACATTTGAACTGATAAAGTGAAGAAATTAAGTATTACTCCTTTAACAAGCCTACTTTATGAAAGTACATGAATACCAAAATACCTCCTTACTGATAGCTGCTAAGTGTGAATAGGTTTAAAAATAAGCTATCAAAACTAAAAGTAGCAAATATATTTCCCTCCTCATGTATTTAAAAAGTTAACAAAGAATTCAAAGCAAGAATTTGTAAGAGCACTGTTTTACAAAGTCAAGATTGGTTATTAAAGATTAGAGTGTTCCACTCTGCGAAATAGAAGCTACAAAAACAAACAAACAAACAAACAAACAAACTCAAACAAAAAAAGACACCCCGCCTCAAACAAACAAACTAAACCATTATTCTGGCCACAAAACCCGATTCGCTAAGAGAAAAGGGTCTGTCAGTTGGAATGCCAGGGCACAGGCAGAGACCCTTTCTATCTGTCATTAATAAAGGCACAAAGAAAGCTGGGTTTTGGTAAGCTGTGAGAGAGAAAAAAAGTTCATTAAGTCTTTTTCTTCAGTCTTAAAAACCACTCAAACACTCAAAGGGAAAAAAAAAAAAGAAAAAAAAAAGTTTAAAATCATTTCTGAGTGCCCAAAAATTCTGACCGACTGAGTAATAAGTGTGCATTTTCTCTTGTAATTTTATTTGCACAAGACATGCAATGTTAACAAAAGGTAAATTTCTGATGACTATTTCAGAAGAATAATCTTACCCTTGTGGATAGATTTAGGTCTTGGCCTCTGCCTGCTGTTTCACTGGAGACCATTTGTAGTCTATCATTTAACTCAGCTAGCTGTTGCTCCCGTTCAAGTAAAAGCATTCTTGCCTCGTGCTCATGCTGTAAAGCACTATTTAATTGTTGCTGTATATTTTCTTGGGTGATCATTCTCTGAAAAGAGAAATAAATTGTATTTGGTTGTGTAACTATATTCACTGTTTTATCTGCCTGAATTCCTGAGTCCCACTTGCAAACTTATCAAATTCTAAAACAAACACATACTAAAGATTAATAGGTTTTTTAACATGAAGACATGTTACTGAACAATGAAACCACAGACTAGTTTATTAACTGTATTTTTTCTAAAGAGCATACAGGGTACTGTAAAAATTAGGCATTCATTATTCTATCCAAATTAGCACTCTAGCTTGCAAAACATCATTATTTAGAAGGAAATATAAACAGATCAATGTCCAACATTTTAGTGCATATTTTGTTAACCCCTGTGAACACTTTCTTGGACTTTTTCTCCCGTCCCAAAACTTTTCCAGAAAGAAGGATTTGTTCTTCAAGTAAAATCATCTGCATTTTAATGACAATCTAAATTTGAATTGACAATCTGAGACAATTTCACCTAACTATCCCAGAATTGCACAGTAATAAAACTCATTAAGAACAAAACTGATGATGATCACATATAACCTTCTTCATTTGAGAAAAAAAAAAATTTAATTTTCTCAGCTAGGAACAGGAAGGAGAGAGGGTGCAACATCATCTAATAAACATTCTCTGCTTGGAAGTGTTTAGGTTGGGACACACTGAAAGGTCTACCAGCTAGGCTTCAGGATCAACACAGGGCACAGCCATGGAAAACACTGCTTATTCAGGGACACAACTGTTTCAGTTACACTGTGCCCCTATAGAGCATGATTAAGGAACTATACCCATTCACTTTCTCAGGAAGATCAAATGTGAGCTCAGTTCTGAATTCAGCCTATAGAAAATAAGCACAGGAGGAAAGGTGCTTAGGGAACCTCCAGCATGCTAAAGCAAGACAGGTTTCCTCCATTCCAAGAACGACTGAAGGCACAGTTCCATAAGTATGACAGGGATCAAAATAACAGCTCATCAAATGGCATCAGTCCTGCAAGCACCTAATCCATTACTCACTATCTGGTGGCTTCAACTAGTTAAGTAACCTTTTTTGTTGTCTCTTCTCATTCCTGTCAGACAGTGGTCTTTGCAGGTTAGCAAACCCAAGGTGTTTAAGTAAAGCGACCAATGACAGCTAAGACTCAGGGGAATTTGGTGCATATGTGCACTGAGAAGGTAGAAAAGGGATTTTTTTTTCCCTGCAATAAACTTACTCCCTTAAGCAAACAACCTCACTAAAATTTGTGTAAACTATCTCAGGGTATAACTCATAGTCAAAGACACAGTAAAATGTCTATCATAACAGTCAGCAATATCCATGCAGAGTTTAAATGGCTGTACTTATACTTTATGAACCTCTCACAAACACATTTATTGAGTAATCTCATTCCACCTGACTTTACTCTGCTGAAGTGAAATGTATAAATTCTTTTAGGTTATATAAATCACATCAACACTTTCAACAAATGGGAGAAAACCTGGGTTGCTGAAGACCAAACATGTAATTTGCACAGAATATCTCCTACAAATCAAAAAGAAAATTCAGTGGAAAGGAGATATGTTTAAATAAAACTGACTTCTAGTTTAGTGACACAAGGTAAGTTTTCTGGAAAATTCTGTCAGGATTAGATTTTATACTTGTTTTTCAAAGGAACACAAAGCAAAAAACTGTGTAAAAGGGAAGTTCTCTGATGAACAAGACAATCTTGAAATCAAATATGCTTACATGCTGTAATGTATTTAATTGCTCTTGAACGCTCCTGGATTTTTCAGCATCCTTTTTCATCTCATGGAAACTCCATTTGAATTCTGTAAGTTGCAGGCCCAGTGAGCGGCGCTCTGCCTCTGCCATATGAAGTCTTCGTGTGTATTCAAACACCAGCTGCTGCAAGGATGCTACATTTCTCTGTTGGCAACCGAAATAAATTGATATGCTGTAAAATGTGCTATTTCAGCAATAAAATAAATCACAGCTAACACCCAAAAAAATAAAGACAAAGCATTTTTGTCTTCTGCCTCTAAAAGACACTCACAAGTGCAAAAACGTGAACCTGTTTCATCGACTGAGGGTTACTGAAATTTCTGTTTACAAGGAAGTACTGTTTTCACATAAGGCCCACAATAAAAGACAGAATATGAGAGAAAGAGTTTATCCTTCCATTTTGGTTAAAGGGGAGAAGGTTACCTTCTGATGGTAAACATGAGAAAACAGGAAATACTAATTCTTAAAAAAACAACTTTGACAGTTAAAACCAAAAACAAGTTTGTTCTTATAAGCAAATACAATTCTAATGGAACTTGAAAAAACTCCTTTATTTGCATACACTAAGCCTCTTTTAAAAATCCTTTCACAGTAAAAGATCTATTCATAACCTAACACTTCTGGGTGTTACAAATCAACTTCTGATTATCTATATTGTTGACTTCATTGCAATGGATTCAAACAATCTGAAACACAATTAATGGTTCTATCAAAGAGAGACTCACTGTAACACTTACGCTGTGACCCTCCTGCTTCCATGAAGTAGCACTATAAATATGCTTACCATACTGGGCAGTCTGTTATGCAATCCAGCTTCCAAGGCCTGGGTATTGATTCTGAGAAGTCCACAGGCCAGCCTCTGTATCAAGGAGTCCTTCTCCAGGTAAGTGATGCACCTGGGGTAGTTTAGTGGAACCATCCCCAGCATTAAGCTCAGCTTGTCCATAAGTTTTGAAAAGGAGTTCCTGGCTGCATTTATAAGTGAGTTTCCAGAAAGCCAGGAGCTTGGATCTTTAAGAAATAACAACAAAAAGGGAACATCAAGTAGGTTTTTTAGTTTCTGTCACTGTCATATGAGATTCCTTTTCAATTATACACAGTATGAATCCTGTAAATATTCTGAAATACAGAATGTTGAATCTGAAACAGTTCAAACTTTGCTTTGTAGGGACATAAATTCAAGTTACTGAAAGCAACATGATCAAAGAAGAAAGCACCTGCAACTGAATCAAAACATACTTGATTCAATGGCAGTCTTCTGGTACCAGTTTACTCCTTAGCCCTCTGGGAAATGTGTCACCTTATCTGTCCTGCTAGTTCCCTTTGTTCACATAAATTACCCCTCCTTCAATATCCTTTACTCTGTGACAGAAATGTTGGGGCTTTAAAACTGCAAGTTAACAAAGAACCAGGGATGACAACAGTGCAGATAAACCAGGGAGCTTATATCACTGCAAATAAACTCTATAAGTGCTCTCCAGCCTTCTGCCTTCATGACTCTGTATACTGAATAAAATATCACCAATGAAATACAGTTAATCTATTCTAGCAATACAGCTCTTCAGAGATCTAATCCAGAATAGTTTACCTAAAATACTGAACTGGAAATTATGTGATCACCCGGAGGTTGTTCTGTGGTGGGGTTTTTTTGTGTTGTTTTGTTTGTTTGTTTGTTTGGGTGTTGGGGTTTTCTCGTGTATGGGTTGTGTTTTGTTTGGGTTTTTTTTTTATATATGTTTCTATTACAAGAATAAACTTTTAAAAGTACCTGGTTTGCTAAGAACATCCTGCAATTCAGAGAGGGAACTGATTAGCACAGAATGGAGGTTAGAGCTAGTTAACCAGCCAAGTGCTTCAAGGCAGTCAGCTCCATCTCCATAACCTGTGAAACAGAATTGCAACTATCAATATAACTGGATCACTTAGATATGGCTTACTACTATCTCCAGCTCTTTCAGTAATTGACCAAATTTAGACTGTATTAAACATGCTTTCAAAATTACTAAAACGGAAAAGTAGATGAATCTCTAGTTTGCCAGTTTGATACCCCTTACCCTCGTGGGGGGAAGCATAAAGTGGTCTGGGAACAGAAAGGGACAAGCAGACTACATAATCTCCAAAGAAAATTTTAAAATCCCATACTAATATTCTAGCTGAATCAGAAAGCAACTTTTTGTATATTTTTTAGTAGGAAAAAATATTTAGAAATTATTATTAAAAGAAGAGGAAATACCTTTCCAAAAGACATGTTGGAACATTACAAGATATTTAC
>JAWWES010000276.1:0-16138 GCA_035583135.1 Lophotriccus pileatus | reverse complement strand
TGCCCCACAGCCCAGCCGGGCCGGGGCTCCAGCGGCACCCTGGCTCGGGGGCACAGGAGCCTGCAGAGGAGCCCGCACGGCCCGGGGAAGGCAGCAGCGGGTGGGGCGCAGGCTGCTGTCCCGCAGGCGGCTGCAGCAGTGGGCAGGGGCACAGTGCCAGCCCCACACTCTGGGCAGCGGGGGCTGGGGGCTGCTCCAGCCTGGGGGTGGGCCTTCCTGGCCATCCTTGCCAGGCAGTCGAAGAACCACCTGAGCTTGTCCCCCTCCAGCACGTTCTTGAGATCCCTTCTCCCCAGGAACCTGAGGGCCCGAATCAGCACTTCCCAAGAGGCCTGCAGAGCAACAGGGAGCAGGACATGGCACCGCAGCCCAGGGCACAGGACCTGTCTCCCTGCACCAAGGCCAGAAGGAGGCTGGAGCCAAGCAGATGCCAGGGCAGGAGGCAGCCCAGCCCCCTGCCACGGGGACACCAGAGTCCAGAAAGTCCTCACATCTGCCAGATGCTCGTTCTCATCGTGTGAGACGAAGAAGAGTGGCAGCAGGCTCTGGATCATGTGTGTCTCCAGGGCCTTTTTTCCCTCCTCCGCTACCAACTTCAACACCTTTCGGAAGAGGCGAACGGAGAGCAGCTGCACACGAGGATGTTGTCCTGATGGAAAGCAAGAGGAAAAGACCTCAGCACCGACTGCTCCAGGCCCACTGCGGCACAGGCCTGCAAATCCACAGGCCAGAGTTTCCAGGCAGCAGCCAGCGCCTGTGGTGGGGGGCACAGAGCCTTAGGTAGCCAAAGAGTGTCTGGAGTGCCTCAGCCAGCTGCAGGGCAGTGGGGGTGGAGATTGGGGTGCCTCTGTCCTGGACTTCACTGATCAATACAGAGAGGGCCATCCTAACCAGCTTTAAAAAGCTAAAAAGGGCAGACTCTTTATTGTAAATTTTAAATGATTTTTTAGTTCATCTGAAAGTACAGGGTGTAAATTTCTGTTTATAGAACGAAATTTAATCTATGACATCATTGATAGCCTAGTGAGCACTCTGTCACTCTGTGTACTGTGACTAAGAAAAACGAACCAACCCAACAACTATACAAACATCAGTGGCAGTTTTCAGAAACACACCTACCTGCTGTATCTGAATTACTCTGAGACTATTTCTATAAATTTATTACACACGTGTGCCTGAGTGAAACAATAATTGCAAGGTAATACTGAGTAAAAAGTAACAATTACTAAGCATTTCTTCTACTTTCTCCTCTGTCCTTTACCCTCTGGCTTCCTAGGGCAAAAGTTCACAAACACAGGACTGTCCCATCTGTTTGCAAGATGACTGTTACCACTTACGTTATCAGCAACTTCAGTTTACAAATATTTGGCTGCAGTAACAGATGATGTGGTTTATTGTTCACTTTTTTTTTTCACCCAGACTGAAACCTCACACAAAACTGTTGTTAGCTCCACCTTAATATTGATTTTAGATACAGGTAGTGCTCAATATGTCATAAAAAAAAACAAAATAAGCATGGATTATTTTTCTGTCAAAGAATGATTTAAAAAAAAATTAAATGTACATGTAACTCTGAGCATCAGTTTCAAAACTATGTCCCTTGCTATGTCCTGCTGTGGACAGAATTCCTGAACATTCACAGGCTCTTAGTGACTTTGTGGGAAACTCACCAAGTTATCCAATGTAAAAATAGGGCTTCATGTGCCACATAAAGCTCTCAGCCCGTTTTTTCACACAAGGCAGTAGAGTTTGCTAAATGGACTTTTTAGCAATTGTATTCCACATATTCAAAGGCCAAATGCTTAGGTGAATTTTTCCCAAGGCATCTGTCTAATTGAACAAAAGTCAAAGTGAATTTTCATTTACTATCATACTTAAACAGGAAAATATGTATTTAATGTCTTTGAAAATTTAACCTGAAACTTTTTGATATGCTAATGTAATACTGCTCTGTCAGCCAATACCTGTATTTTTGAAAGCATCAAATCCAAGGATTTTTACCTTTTATTGAGGGCAATCAAGACTGATCTTCCATCAGCAGAAAATTCCCAAGTCATTCATTAGAACTCATGTAGAAGTATGCTTGATGTCAAATACTAAACCAACTGGAAGGCAGCTGTAGAGAAAAAGAGAAGCCAGGAAGGCTGTGAAAAAAAACCATGATTTCTAAACTGTAATTTCACAACTTGGTTTAAGAGCAGAATTGTTATATTAAAAACATGCACTACTCAAACCTTGCAATTTAACTGTGGGACTCATTTCTCTTTGTCAAAAGTATTTTTGTTTTGTCCCAACTTTGCCTGGTTGCTGAAGAAGAAATTTGTAAGGCCTCAAGATTTTTTCCAGGAACCAGACAATACTTACGTTTTTAGAAATTCAAAACTGTCTAACATATTCTCAGGAAAAAGGTTCTTTTCACTGATTCTCCTGCTTTTATTAAGCCTAAATTCCCTAGATGGAATACTTTTTTTCTTCTGATAACAATCAAAGATGAATTCATAATCTTATAAATTCAAGAGGAAGAGCAGAGACACAGCCAAAGAATTACAGGGTCTCATGCACTGTTACCAAGGCATGTAATCCATTAATATATGTGTTAATTTACTGTTTAATTGGTTACCAGAGTTGTGTGGAGAATAGGACTCAGATGAGTAATCTGGATGTTGGGGGAAAAGGGATTCAAACGCTGGAAGAAAAAGAGAGGGCTTGTTCAGAACAACCCACACTGGCAAACAAGAGATTTTTGATAGTTGGGCAGGAATTGTGATCTCAAATACACCCGAAAAAATGTACAATGTACAATTTCTTGTATTGCTCTGTTTTTGCTACTGATTGTCAGACACATTGACATATTAGAATGGGAAATATGCTAACATTATCTCAAAAAAATCTGAAAATTAATCAATGATTTTTTTTTAAATTACAAGCACAACGATTTCCTTTAAATTGATCACCAAAAGGACTGGAAATCCTCTCAGGAAGAAAAATTACACCAGTTAAACTGACATGTTTCACCTTTTATTTAATAAGCAATTTGATTCCTTTTTGTATTTTTTTTTCATTATGAGATCATTTCCAAACCTTAAAATAACTTGGCAGTTCTACAAATACTTTTCTGTTTTCTTACCATTTCCTTGTTTACTTATTGCATGCTTTAGGTTTTTGAACAGTGTTTTCCCGGCAAATTAGTAAAAGCGAGCAGAGTTCTTTAAAGGGAAGATGAGGGAGAGCTCGTGTCACACAGAGAGCGAGCCCAGGGCTTAAGTTTGGAATCCTTTATTGAGCACATCTTTAAAATAATGAATCCTATTGAACACAGCAACAAAACTTTCCTCAAGTGATGGCTTGTTAGCATGGAAAAGATTATAAAATTGGGTCAAAAATTGGGTACTATCCTGATGTTTACATAGCTTTTACAGCAGATTCATACTAAAATTTTGGTAAAGCAACTCAGAGACATAAATGCTTCACTCTAATGAAAGCTCTGTCTCTGATCTCAGAAGACCCAGCCTCCTTAACAACAACCCCCTGCTCTTTCTGCCATAACTTGCTTAAAACTCAGTGATTTTCCACTTGTAAGAATACTGACCCTTGAGTAGGTGTAAATTTTGTCTCTGGAAACTGCTTCACTTTGCACAAGCGATTAAGAGTTTCATGAAAGTATGAATGCTTCTATTTCCTAAGGGAAAGGAGAGTGGATCCTAACTCTCCAATCAATGTAAGCCTCAGTATCCCTCAGTCAATACACTTCACCTTTCTACTCAGTGCAAGATATTTCAGGAGCTACAAGAGTTTACAATGCCAGCCCTCAGAAAGAAAAAAACTCACCAGCTGGGCTTTGATTTATAAAATTAAGATCAGGAATGCTTGGGAGCTGGGCTGTAATTTCTGGAAATCACCAAAAGCTTTACAGCTGGTTTGGGTCACTGTAGCTCCATTGCAGTTGTCTGATTAACATTAAATTAAGAGCTTATTTTAAAAAAAAAACGTTCCTAGAAACATCAGCATCTTGCAATTCAATCTTTGCCAGTAGAAGAGCATTTACCTCGCTGTTGGGATTTCTTCAGATCTTGAACTTTTACAGCAGCAGCTCAATGTCCCACTGCATGAGTTGTGTAAATCCCAGGAGATTTCTTCACATCATCTCTAAGAAAAGTGAAAATTTTAAAATTACTGCTAAACTCATAGGAATTTATACTCTCAAGAGAGTTTATACTCAACAAGAGAGTTGTTTAAAAAAAAAAACAACAGAACAAAAGAACTTCACAGGTGACTCCTCCTGCACATGTTAGGAAGCAGTGCATACCTAAGAGATGAATATAAGTTGGAACAGCAGATTTTAACCCCTGAGGGTTTGACCACCACTGCCATAAATACAGTACTTTCAGACAATCTTTACTCATTTTTACTATTTTCTGATCATATAAATGAACATAAGGCTTTAGTGAGTAATCCTAACTAACGACAACAATCTATTCTTGAATAACAGAGGAAATCTCTGAGAAAGAGCTGCTGTGACAGGGAAGAGATTGGACTAAGAGCAACTTCATCAAAATACTGCAGATGGGTCCCTAATGTGTTCTAATTTCTATCCAGTCTGCATACACAAGGGAAAGCTCCTCACCAGCAGCTCTCTGGCTCATGCCATTGGGAAGACCACAAAGAGCAGTTTGCAAAATATTCTTTACCTGTTTTTCAAAGAGATATCCCATCCCCTCCCTCTTCAGTGCAGGAGGACAAACTGGCCAGCACATCAGCTTTAACTACTTGATTGTCTTCTCCCTCCTATTAGCTGTTTGAGAACTTTGTTCTGCACGTTTTTTTCCATTGGTTCCACAACCAATTATCCAACTAAGCACTGAATGAAACTCCTGCTGCTACAGGATTGACCTCTCCCCTCTCAGTGCCAGTCAACACCATGAGAGATGGCCAGAGGCATGTTTTAAGTGGACTGTGTCTTTGCATTAACATTAAACCACACAGAAAAATCTTTCACATCTTCATTATCCTCATGGTGTAAGTACAAGCGTTATAGTCATATTTAAAATCCATTTCTAATGGTCAAAGTTGTACCCCCCCACATCTGTGCATAAAGTGTTCAGTCAGCAATGCTTGGCTGAGAGTAGTTGATGAACCAGATTTCTTAAAAACCCCAGAAATATAACATTAAAAACCAGATTTTTCCATGGATGACAGGTTACATATCCTGGTATATTAAAAAATCAGTTTATTACCCATAGGCTTGTTACACTTAGACATTACAGCTAATGACATTAAATGTCACTTTTTCAGTGTTATTTGTTTTGATTTGGGATTTTTTTTCCTAAAAACATGAAGAACTATGCAATTACAATATTAAACATTGAATTACTTGTATTAGACAAATATGGACTTACAAAGCCAGGCTAGAAGCTGGGTCTGCTGAAATTCAGTTATTTTACATCATGCAAACTATAAACTGAACTCTCTTTCCTGACTTATTACAAAAACAGACCACAAAAGTATGGGGTTTTTCCTTCTTGTTTTTAAACAAAAGGAATTCCAGAGTTGTTCTAATTTTAAACACTCTGAAGGTTTGATTACACCGCTGATTTTGACACACAGAGGTTGAAATCCATTATCAGATATTACATGTTCACATCACTTATAACAAGGGCTCCTTCTGCTAAAACATTTCAAAATGGAGAGTTCAATTATTTCTCTAAAGGACTGACACAAAATGGCACAAAACCAAGCCCAGCTAAGTTCAGCTTCCATGCTGGTAGAAGTTCTAACCTTCAGTTCATAATGCTTTGGAGGGAACTGCAGGAAGGAAGCAGACAGCCCTTGTGATTTCATATCGAAGCCTGTGAACTTCTCTACACATAAAATTTTTACATGAAAATGGGGACAAACCCCCTATTTCATCAGAAGCTGCTTTACAGTGCTGGGTCACCCTCACACACCTGCTGGAAATGGAAATGAGAGGCAAATGAAAGCAAACTCAGGATTGAAGCCAGGGAAAACTTATCCAAATGAATGAGAAGAGATGTAACCCTCTGCACAAAGCTAATTTTTGGATGGCAGGTGTCATAGCAACAAATATGAAAGGTCCCTGAGCTCACCAGTAGCAGAAAGCAGGATTTTTTCTCTTTTGCTTGAAACATTAGCCTCATACACCTCAGACTGTGCCCAGTGTTCTTGCCAGTGAATTATTCTTGTCCACAGTGTTATTGCTACAGAACTCCAGAACTTTGCTACACTTAGTGCTGTGCAAGCACCCAACACAAAGACAGCTCCTGCCCCAAAAGGTTTGGTTACCACGTAGATGGAGTCTCTGCTGGCAGACAGTAGGCCTTTGGAAAACAGATTTTTTGATCCTTCAAAACAAGGGTCATTTCCCTCCTTTAAAGAACAGCATTTCCCTCCTCTTCCACTATCCCCCTCCCAAAGCTATTAAATGCATCTCTGAAAATTCATCTCTCTGTCCCAATTTTAACAATTTATAGCTCTGCTATCTCATGTGGAATAACCACATAAAATGCTTCTAAATTAAGAACTTCTTTAATTATCTTATTGCTAGCTGCATGTAAGTAGCATTTAAGTTAATGAGAACTGCATTCATTAAGGACAGCTTAGGGACATGTCTGGGAATACATAATGTACAAACTCCAACCTTTATTATAGTTGCTGTACTGAGTACAGAAGGTTCCCCTTTAAATCCCACTTCTACATATCGTACAAAGCACCTTTCTATATATTTTCTATGTAGTTAAGTAACATATTTCTTCCCTTCTTTGAGTTTCAGTTTGTTCTAAATGTTGTTTAATTAATAATTTTAGATAGTTTTTTGTTTCTTTCTTTCTTGGACATACCTTCCTCAAGGTCAGTTAAAAGAGACAGCACTCCAGGCAGGTTTTACCATGTTTGGTACCTCTCGGGCTAAAATCTACCCCGTTCAGCCCTCTCACAGGGCTCCAATTCTAATTCCCTACTGGAGAATGTATTTTATAGAGGTAAATTGTCAGAGCATTTCCTTAGGACACAAAACCATGGCTGGTTTTAAAGCATAAGCTTTCTGCAGCACACACTGAGTAATACTAAGTCCAAAAACAATGGATTTTTTTCATCTGTATTTTAAACCATTTTACAGGCGACAGATTTCTTTTCAGTCCTTCAGGCTCAGGCCATGTGTTTCAGGGGTAAATGTTAACAAGGGCTGCAGAGAAAGAACATTCTGTGCAGCATTTTCTGGTGCTCACTCCCTGAAAAATAAATATCGGTGTCTTCTGACATGATACAGTCACTTTGATTAGGAAGAAGAATCATTCCAGCAGTGACACACTGAACCTATACATGATTTACCATTAGTGAGTGAAAATATTGATTCTTTTAGAAAACACCCTCATTATGATAAAACACAGTTCATCAAGTAAAATATACTGTGTGCATTGCATCAAATCCAGGCTGTTGAACAGGTAGCCCTCAGTTATTTTTCATGGAGGAAAGAAGGGAAATCTGTTTTTAATGCTCTGTCTGGGGAGTCAGGCAGTCTGGATTCTATTCCCAGCTCAGACCTAAACCATTAGGCAAGTCACTTCATTGCTCTGCTCTTCATCCCACATTCTGAAATGAGATAACAACATTTCTATTATTATTTGGTCCCTTCAAAATTCTCCACAGCAGAATCACTGTCTTACTATATATGTCCAACTCCCCTGTGAGTTGAATTTTGTTTGGGTTTTCTAAATGATCCCTCCTTTTACAAATAACAACAGAAATATTCATCACAGCATTCATTTTTTAAGTCTGAGACCCAAAATAAAGTTCCTAAAATTGCCTAATTAAGGAAGAAGTAGAGACCCATGCAAAAAGCAAGCAAAGAAAAAGGAGGGAATTCAAAATTAGAGGAAAATAACACTCTCATCATCAAAATTAATCACTTCCAGTTGCAACTTGGCAGTTAGAAGTATCAAAGAGGAGGGGAGTAAATTAGTGTAAATTGTATTCTGGCCCTTTAGAACAATAAGGAAACAGAGATTTACTTTTAAATCTCTTTTTCCAAGTTCTGCACCTGCTTACCCTTTGTTCCTTAGTTTGTTTAGGTTCTTTAGGTGTGTTTTCCTACTCTGCAGTGAGTTTTGCTTTTGCTAACAATACCTCTCATCAGGCACTCTTTTTTATCCCTCCATGTTTACACGTATTACAAACAAACACAAAGTCACATTCACCCAAGAGCACATTCTCAGAATTGTCTCCCTTATCTGGTTTTCTTCGGAGCATGTCTACTTTTGCTTCTTGTAAACCCCTGTAAGACCTTCCTGCCTGCACTGAGAACCTGTACTGGATTATGGACCCCTCAGACTTACCATGGATGCATGGGAATGCTGCTTGCTGCTAACATATTCCCATTATGGATCCTGCCAGTAGCCTTGAGAAACATCAGACTGAGAGCACCAAAAATACTGTTGGCATCCTGGGCTAACACTCCCGATGGGAAACCCCATTAAAATTAATGGAAGTCCCAATTAACATATTTCATTAAATCCTTGTTCAAGGGTTTAGTAGAGATGTATGCACTAGCTTTTTTCACAACTGACACACTATTCCCAGCAAAACCCAAAGCAGTGGGGTGGCATAGTAGTCTGGGCCAGGTAGGATTACCCTTGCAAGGCTTCAGCACAAAGCCACTTCTACCTCAAAAGGATTGTGGCTTTCAGGCAGGAAAAATGGCTCATGTTTGTCCTTCTGTGTTGACAGAATATCAACTCTGTCTCAGACTACACGAGCACTTGGGCAAGAGTTTTCTTTTTGTGGCTGATGCCAGGCCAAAGAAAATGGGGTCAATCCACATTCACACCTGGGATCCCTCAGGTTGCAGTCAGACTGAATTTTCTGGAAATCTCCCTGCTTGCTCTGCAGTGCTGCTTGAACCAGATGCTTCCTCACCTGCACCTCTGTGTCTGAACAAGGTTCCTGCATCACAGGGCATGAACTCCCTGTCTTTAGAGGCTACAGCTTGGAGTAGGGAATATTTGACTTGAGTCCTCCCATGCAAATGTAAGTATTATCAACGTGCCTTCATTGCCATGCATAAAACAGCAACTAGAAATCCACGGGAGATCAGCATATAAAACTGCAAGATACAGCCCAATGCAGGAACAAGGGACCTCTCCTGCTGGAAACTGATTTTAATCATAAGCACAACAGATTTTCTTTGTCCAATATCGAGCTAGAAGAAGGGGTTTTTTGCCTACAAAGCAGTATTTCCTAACAGGATACTGTGTTTATCCCTTGCTACCCTTGCCTTTCCCTGGGATTTGCAGTTATATATATACAATATATACACTGTACAATGTGTGGTCCCTCCCACTGCAAAAAATTCAATGGCAAAGGAAAAACATGACAAAAGCTAAAAACAGCCACATAAAACCCAAACACAATTGTCGCATGAAAGTTGTTGCAGTTTGTTCTCTGTAGCAATACAATCGTTGGTACCTCTTCCAAAATTTAGGATACAACAATACAGCCACAAAAACATAAAGAGCGTAGAGTAAATACTAAAAAGAAAAATATATTTCTGGGAAAAGTATTCCCTCTGCCTAAAGCAATGAAGAATTTGAAGCTAGCACACTTTTTAATGAATGGATGCACCTCAAGGCAGCTTGGGTGAGCTCTGGTAGAGATTGCAAATTTAGGGTCATTTTTAGCCATGCTGTTCTGGTCTACATCTCCAGCGTGAGAAAATGGAGGCATGGAAAGCTGGAACTGTTCTTCCAACAGATTAAATCCTATGTCTACAATTAGCAAGAATATCTATCCCTCTCCCCAACCTTCAAATTGCCTTTTCACCTGTCCCACAACTAGATAAAAATAAATAGAGGGAAAAAATGCCATATTTGCATACATGCATTCAATATTTTAAAAATGAGAGAAGTGAGAGTGCAGATATTCATGAAACGTGATGTGTTCTACTTAGGAAATTTCAGGCAGTATGTAAAGGTTGCTTTAGTGTGCAGCATCACTCACTTCCGACAATTAACATCGCTGACATTTCATTGCAATTTTAAAGGGTGAGTTCATACCCATCACAGGAAAATGCAGCTTCTTTTTATTTTTTTTTTACAATATTCTTTGAATTTGAACCTTGATTATAAATTCTAACTAACTTTCTCAGCCTTCCTGTTGAAGTGAAAGGTGTAATTTTCTCTCTATATGATGTTTTAACAAAAACACTATATTAACACTATACTACACTATATTAACCTCAAAACATGTCATGCTATCTTTAAGGCTGTAGAAGAAGTAAAATATATTTAACTGACTGGCAGTAAACACTGTAATGTGAAATTCTGAATGAAACAGATTTCCCTTTGTCTTAGTCACAAGTCAGACTAAACCTGCTTCCTCTGAAAGTTGTATTTACTTTGAGTAAATTCATTAATATTAGGAAACTTTTGCTCAACATCACTGCCATAAATGTTTGGTTAGACATGTTTTCTTCCTAATCTTCAATATCACAAATGCCTTGGAACTGTCAGAAATATGCAAATGAAGTTCTAATTAGCCCATGAAAAATTTATGTTGCTAATACAGAACTTAGAACAATGGAAAAAAGAGATTTTCTGAAACAAGAGTTCAAAGTAATCCTCTACAGATCAAGAGAGTTTCAAGGGGGAAATATTTCTTCCCTTGTTTTTAGCACAGGCTCTATACCAGCTTTGGGTAATCTCAAAAATTGTTCTTTGACCATAATTTATGTTAAAAGTACTAGAGGAAAACTATGCTCCTTTTCATGTATGAATTACAGAAATTTGAAAAAGCAGTTTAAGGAGGGCAAGTCATATATGGGGGAGGTGGGTGGAGAAAGAGAGAGAGAAAGAGAGAGAGAGGATGGAACGGTACGTGGAAGAAATAACGTGCTGGAGAAATAACCTGAAAAATAAGTTTTGATAAGAAGAACTCACAGAGTATTTTGAAAACTCATACAGTTGAGGTTAACATGAATTTAAGGCCAGATGTAACAGCAAATGCTAGAAACAGAGGAATACAAAATCCCAGAATGTGATTATGAAAAATCCTAATGATGTACAGCCCATAAACATGGGGAATAGTTAATACTGCTGCAAGAGGACTGTATAACTGAAATTCCAGGAAAGGAACTGGCAAACGAGGAAAATAAATCAAAGGCTGAACAAAACCTTTACCTAAAAGAAAAAATAGAAATTAATCCAGAAGCTGTCAAGGAACTTGGAGAGCGCAATGTACCAAATGAGGCAATGCCACAAGGAAACAAATGTGGGAAGAGATAAGAAAAGTGATGAGAATGCAATAGGAAAAGCGTCAAGGAATGACATAACTGATGAAGTAAAAGAAGAAAACATGGGCAATAGGATGAGACATATGTCAGTTGTGAGATCATCACTGAATGCTGCAGATCCTTCAGAGATCAAGAAAGAACCTGCCAGAACAAAGGCCCAAAACTTTATAATCAAAAGCAAAGAACATTTCCATTGCTTCACATCTGAGAGTTAGATAGTCACATATATTGGATCTATTTGACAAAACACCTGAAAAGTGGTATTCCTTAACTGCAACATCTTAATGGCAGTCTCTGCATTCTGAATGAATGATTAGTTAATTAAAATCAGAAATACCAAGAGGCAGGAAAGTTTAGCATCTGATTTGGGATGAAGAGGGGATATTGATATTTTATAAAGCCAGGAACAAACTAAATAATCACAAGGAATACAACAGTTTCTTTGCTATTTAAAAATAGCCCACTGAATCATGTGGAAAAACTGCATGAAGTCATTCAAATTTCATGCTGACATACCAAAGACTCACTTTTGCTGCTGAAACCAGAGTGGTTTGTACACTGACACAAGTGACAGATTTTGGTATTCAGCCCCAGAAAATCCACAGTTCAGGGAAGCTTCCTGTTCCCTTCCAATGCAGTGCTCACCTAAACACAATTAGGCATCAGAAATTAAGTGTTTTTCCTCTAACTTCTGACATTTGATTCAATCACTGGCTTCACTGCATTGCCCAACACACACTAACACGATCTGAGTCCGGCAGAATGTGATTACTGCCACTTCCATCTGCAATGAAAGAAATAGACAGGTGAGCAAATGGAGAATTTGTACAACAACCAAGTCTTTCTCCAAGCATAGGAGTTCAAATACACATCTCTTCCTTTCAGCTATAACAGCAGCTGGCTTGTCTCTACCTCACTTTTTGAGAAAAAAAAAACAAAAAAAACCAAAAAAAACCCAAAAAATTATTAACACGGTTAAATGAGATGATAGGTGATTGTTACAGCCTCCTTTGTACAAGAGAATTACGGATAGTAGACAGAAAAAGACAGTGGAATTGAAAAGAAGTAAAAAAGGCAGAGTAATGAAAAACATAATCTAATTTGCACAACACGAAATTATTTCAAGTCACGGAAAACTTCTTTTTTTCATAATTCGTATTTTATACATTAAGCATAAAAATGGTAGGACAAATTGAATCCAATAAAGTATTATATATTTCTTTTCTTTAATTTTTTTTTTTAACTGCATGAAACTGCCTTGAAATTGCCTTGACAACATGTGCAAATGACAGGTATATTCAAGTTGTCTGGCCTGCTGTGAAAACGACACAACCCATGACTTCCAATGCTGCAAACCCCAGGTGTGAGACTTGAGCTGTGTGCAGTCTTACTTGTTTTGGCACTGGTAAAGATGCTGAAGACAAAAACCTTTCTCCTAGAGATACACACAGGTATTCCCAGCGTGTTCTGATGGTCCTGTGACTTGCAAACACCGTAAATTTCAATAAAACCTACAGCAAAACCCCAAAAACAGCCATCAACTAATATTTGGCACTAGAGTGAGAGACACTGGATCAAACATCACATTCTCCCCACCTTATTTTGCCTTGGATATCCACGACATGTCTCATCTCTGGATGAAATCAGGGAAAAGGCACAACAACAAAGGCTCAAATTCTCCTGTCTGGGTAGCACCACTATTTTACACAGGCCTACAGTGGTAAAAAAGGGATAATGGGTAAATTTGAAGGGCTGAGATGTGAAGTTAAGTCTTTTAGAAGTATAATTATTTGTATTCTCTGGCCTTCAAGGGATGTGGTAGGTCCTCCTGATATTAGGTCAACTGTCTTATGTAGTCCCATTGATTTACACCAGCACAGGATCTATGACATACACTGGCCTAAAATTGTCTCATAAAAACACTTTTATTTGACAGACATACTCTCATTATGTGTCCTTTGAATAGAATATGTCTTTAACAACTATTAAAAGAAAAAAAAACAAGTATTTTACTACATTTATCATCATTTATGCTAGAGGATAAATACTTACACAGGAGCATGTTGATACTGGGGAAGAGAAAGTTAAAGCTGAAAAATCTTAGTAGAGATTTTTAGCAAAGCTATGTTTAAAAAAAAAAAAAGGGTTTGAACACTTCACATCCACAGACTCATTTAAATGCCAGGCTAAGTTGCACCAAATTAAATGTACAAAATCAATATGTTACTGCATAACAGTACATATAAAAAATGAAAGTCATAAGCTCATATTTGTTCCCACATGCTCTACGTGGGAAACTGAACCGAGATAACATAAAAAGCCACATTATATCTTCAAACTGAATCATACAGACTTAATTGTATTACAATGGGTGTGATAAATAAAACCCACATATTATCTAATTTCCTAGTAAGCTTCAGTGTGCAATAATGAAATAAAATGCTAAGACAACCATTCCTTTGGTTTCTGTAAGAAATCCAATTCCAAGATTCCCATTAGCAGTTTCAGGACCTTTCTTCAGTTTATTGTCTCAGCAAGAAAAATTGTTCCTATAACAGTAACTCTAATCAATGTACTGGGTAAGTTACAAGGTATATTTTTCTATACCCCTTTTCTGTCCTCAAAGTCTCACAGGTTCAAAATGCTTGGTTGTTTTCTTTTTAATCAGTCAAATGCACCATTTGCAAACTTAAGGATATCAGCAGAGGATCTGCCCACTATCTATTAAGGAGACCTTTTTTTGCTTTGCACTGCAGGGATCACAGAATCACACAGAATCATCAAGGTTGGAACAGACCTTCAAGATCATCCAGTCCAACCACCAACTTAATCCAGCTCCACCATAAAATAAAATTGTACCACCTACAAGAAACTTGAAAGACATTTTCCTGTAGTGCATACCATAATACCTTTAACTGCCTTTAGTTCAGTTTACAAAAATAATTATTTTTATCTCAAATGGCACTTAATGAACTGTGCCTGCATCTCGTAGGAAACATAACAAAATTTTAAACATTTGGTCAATTTTCTTCATGAAGAATGTACTGCAATTACTATCAGATCACTTAAGATTCTTTTTTGTCTATACACCTGAACTTCTAAATGTGGCTTCCAACGAATACCAGGTTACCTAGTAATGGCATGATATGAACCCCTCTGGTGAGTCTAAGATTTAGGACAAGGCTATCAGTACTTCTGAGGTTTTGACCATATAATTAGATTTATTTATTTTTTTTCAGCAGAAATATAATTTAGATGTATGGTTAGAAAGAAATACACCTGTATGGCCTGAATGGGATCTGGTTGCAGACAAAATCTGCATTTAAAAAAAAAAAAAAAAAATCCAATATATGATAATGCTTACTTAGGTGTGTCTCACGAGGAAAACAGAGCAATACAAGACATTGTTTTCTTATGCTTAGGTTTATATACGAAAAAACAAAAATGCTCGGGTGTTCATTGTGCCATTGTATCTCTCCTAGATCAGATAAAGCGGGTGTGTTCTTGCTGTCTTTGAAGTTCTTTCCCTCCCTTCAGCGATAGCGGGATTTGAGCTGTGTATTTAAACAGCACCTAAACAAAAAGCTGGAAGGGCATTGTGTGTAGTTTATGCAATAATATCCACCCTTCATTTATAAGCCCAACATATCTTGTTCTGTTATGAAAGCACGTGAATTATTAGAATTATCACTGAAAAGCTCACAGTCATAAGATCTTTACCACTGGACTACATTGTTTCTTATCAGCAGTTTCTTTTCCTGTCCCATGGGAACACTGTTTAAACTCAACTAGCCATTGAATAACTAGTGTTCTTTAGGGGGTTTTATGATACATTAGAATTCCTATTCTTTCTAAAGGCGTTAAAATGTTGCTGAGACACAGCAGCCTAGAAGAGAAAAAAAAAACCAAAACCTGACTTATTTTACTAAGGAAAAGGCAAAGTGGCTCAGTGAGTTATCTAAGCCTGGTATCAACTGGTTCTGAAGGGTATTTAAAAAATATAACACAAGTCTGGCCAAAAATTAACGGGTGGGAACTCATTCACTTCACAAATATAAGGAAATTAACTACTTTGCTGTACACTTCCTACAGTTCCCCCTTTCTTTCTTGGTCCCATTTGTGTCTCCACCTCCTGCGCCATCGCCTAAAATGACTTTCCTATCTCTGCACATGCATTTTGGTTTAAATCCAGTGATGGAAAAATTGGAGGGCTCACCTGTCAGGATGTGAAAAAAATCATTGCATGTCCAGGTGCAAAACAATGTGGGAACTCTTCCCTGACCAAAGGAAACTCAGATGTTCTGTCAGATCTGCTTCTGAACAGTACAAAGGGTCTTGGTGTACACAAAGTGATCTCACAAAATCCTCACCAAATTCCAATTTTATGTAATAAAAATTCAAGCGAAAGTCCTATGTATTTTAAATGTCTCTGCTATCTAAATTGCACTCCAGGATTTCTTGTATTTAAGATGGGGTTTTACACACTAATGGGGCAATTAAAAAACATATAAAGATTCATAAGCATAATTGCATATATATATATACTCTCTCCTGTTACAAAATGTGTCAGAGATAATTATGTTTATTTTCCTTAATAATCTTTATAACGGTAATTTGAAATAGGTTTGGGCTCCCAAAGCATTGGAAATGCTGAACTTTGACTATGTGCATGTAAGTACACTCCAAATACAACTCTCTAGTGCTGTGGAAGGAAGAAGGAAAGGAGAGAAGTGTTGGGGATAGGCAAAAGCCGGGAGCTGCATTTGAACTGTGGAGGGATGGCTTTGCTGCACAAGAGACCGGAATTTAGGTCTCTGTGACTCCCTCAAGCAGCTGGCA
>JAWWES010000275.1:0-16206 GCA_035583135.1 Lophotriccus pileatus | reverse complement strand
ACCCACTAGCCGGACCCTTTAAATACCCCTGTTTTTCCCCGGATCAGGGGTGCAGAATAAAAGTTCTCACTCGGACCTCTAATCTCTGTCTCGGACCCTTTCTTGCAACCGTCCCCGCCGGACTGCGGCAATCGACAGTGATTGTCCTACCTCCGGCCAAGGTAGTGGTCGAGAGCAGCTGTAGGAATCCCTCCTTCCCGTTCTCCCTCCCAAACACTCCAGCTAGCATTTCATCTGGCATATTTCACGATTTACAACATGGGAGCCACACTTACAAAATCGGACAAAAAACATTTACAAAAAAATCCGTGCAATAATTGAACTGGAAGGACATAAATATGATAAAAAAATCCTTAAAAGCACTAGCGACATACATAAGGCGTTTGTCCCTGAGAAATTTAGTTACGAAGATTGGGACAAATTGGGACTGCAAATTTGGAAAGCCAGTTGCTGTGGAGACACAAGGGCGGCAGACTCACTGCTGGCATGGAGGTTAATCCTCATGCTTTTAAAGAGACAACAACAGCAGTCGGTAACCCAAACTACAACAGCAGTCTCCGCAACATCACCAAAATCTCCACAAAGCAACTGCTCCCGTAAGGATAAGACTGTTACTTCCAGTACTCCAACTAAAATTCCACCAACACCAAAACTTTCTCCCAAGATGGCGTGTGGTCTGGGACCATGTGGTGCGTCTAATGGCGAAGGGATAACATCTCTATGCATGCAAAATGGCGGTGATAAGGGCGATGAGAGACACGGCGGGAAGATTTTCACGGGCGACATGGCGGCAAAAGTAGTGGCACAGGATTTAAAGCACACGAACATTTAACTCCATCTACATACACACCTCCTTTTTACACGTCACTACATGCCACCCACATGCGTGACATCACTGACACCGCCCCAGAAGCTTCCAGTCACCAACACGGCACCAAGAGGGGACCTTCTTACATAACATCTGATGTCATGGTGCCGCCCAGTTGCCGGAGCCAGCGTCAAGTGCACCCTTGCTGGCAGCTCATACACTGGTGCCAGCTGCTGTGCCTCCTCCACTACTGCATGCATCCCATGGCCACACACCACCACACTCAACTCCCAGCTTGCTTCCACCGCAAGCATTTCTACAATTCCAGCTGCAACCACCTACATCCACAAAGCAGTCCTCCACATCATCCCAAACTGAAACACCAAAAATTACTCCATACAAACACAAACCCCAAAAGAAACATCACAACATTCTCTTACTAAAACAATATCAACATCAACAGAAAGTGTTACACAGATTTCCACACTACTGCGCAAGCGCACAGTTATTACTACTATTCATGCATCCACAGGCACCTCTCTTACCAATACCAATATAACACCTAATAACACCACACATACACCAGGGCCGTGGATTGATGTAACACATCAAGTTATGGAAGCCCATGGAAAGGCCTGGAAGGCTTTTTATGAGCAAGCAGTCCAGGCAGATGACATTGACTTTTTCCGAGCATTCCCAATTTATACGGAGGAGGGAAAACCTCCCGACAGGTGACCATTTAGCTATCCCACAATGAAAGACATCAAAAAAGTTATCACAGAATATGGCTTAAATACGCCATTCACAATAGGACTAATAAAATCATTTTTTCAAGCATACACACTTATTCCAAATGACATCAGAATGATCACTAGGGCCTGGCTCACGGTTATCCAATACTCAGCCTTTAAGGCTGAGTGGAAGGCCCTAGTGAAAAAGCACGTGAGAGACACCACAGACCTTAGAGGAATGCCAGCTGGACAGGCTGTAGACCACCTTTATGGCGAAGGCACCTACGCCTTGACAGCTGAACAAGCCCGCATTAACATTGATCAGCTCAATCTAACAAAAAATTTAGCTTTCACAGCATTAAAAACAGTGGCCAATGCTTCCACACCCACTCCTTCATATGCCATGATTTTCCAAGGAGTCAAAGAGCCATTCACAGAGTATGCCACCAGGCTCAAAGACACCATCTCAAAACAAGTCGCAGACCCACAATCTCAAGAAGTACTTTTCAAAAGCATAGTTACAGAAAAGGCTAATGAGGACTGCCAACATGTCCTCAGTCCGATAAAAAAACCCTCACTTCTTGAGATGATTGAAGCATGTAGGAACATAGGTTCCCGTGCAGAAAAACAGCAACTCATGGCATGTGCAGCGATTGGGAAATATGGGGGATCCCAGCTGGTTCTGGGATCTCTGTGTGTTAGGATTTTTTAGATGGAACATCTGTGCTTAATTAAGGCGGCAACATCAGACAAAAGAGAGTGTAACACAAGTATGGATTTCCTGCAGCTAGGCTGCCCACTTCCTGGAATTCTGCTAAATCATTGTTTTAGAACATGCGTGGTTGTGTGTCCAGTAATGAATTATGTGACTAGAAGGCCAATTGGACTCTGACACGTGTAGCCTGAAAGTGTATAAATGTAGCAGCATTGCTGGAATAAAGCGTGCCTGTTCCTGCTCCTTGGGTTCCTGGGTCCCTGCATATTGCAGCCACGTCACAAGTTCACTCCCGTCCGTGACAACAGGGAAATGCTACACCTGTGATGAATCTGGCCACATTGAATGAAAGTGTTCTACATTCAGACCCAGAGTACCAGCCTACAATTGTCAGAGGTGTGGAAAAGGGCGACAGTGGACCTCTGACTCTAGGTCCAAATTTGATGTAAATGACCAACCCCCTACTACCTAAGTCGCCTAGACCCCTGAGAACACCAATGTCATCAACACCATCCACCCCAAAAACTCCAACTAGGCCAAGGGTCCACTTTTCTACACCTCCTCTGCCTAGACATACACAACCACTAATCAGGAAAACTCAGCAGCGAGCACTGGGAGAAGCGCGACGACACAAAATGCCTCCCAGTGCCGGTGCCAGTGCCACCATTGGCTGCCAAGAACCCAATCAAGTCCAGACAGCATGGAAATTGGGGACACAGAGCAAGTGGAACAGTGAGCGTCCCAGAGAGACCAGAAGAAGACAAGAAGATTTCCAGAGATGGAGAGCAATTTACTCAAGAGAATGAAAGAACGGTGAAATGCTTGAATGGACACTTGAAACATGATTAGAGACTGATTACAGAAAGTTTATTAACCATGTTAATGGTTATTCTTAAATTTTAAAATTTCATGTTGTTATGTTAAAGGACAAGCCTGTACATGTTTTTCCCCCTGTTCACAATCCCTGTTGTTGACTGGTCGAGACATGCCGCAGTGGGCTGTCTCCCCATTCCTCTGCATAAGATGTTATTGGTTACTGTTTACCTCACTCCCTATTCTCATTCCCCATTCGCTCCCTACGCCCTGCCAATCCCAAGACCACTCCCAGTTTCTAAAACCCTGCTAGCCGGACCCTATATAAAGCCCTGCACCCCTTTCAATAAAGGTTGCATTTCGTTCCACCTCTTAACCTCTGTTTTGGACCCTTTCTTTATGCGACCGTACCCCACAGGATTGCAACAGATGGCGCCTGAACGCGGGGCAGACTGTTAAGAGATCTCTAATATTTAGAGAACTCCTCTGTCAGCGCAGGGCTTCAGGTGACACTGGGAGCAGGTGTCATCCTGGCAATCACCCGAACCAAATGGCCGGAGATGGATCGAGCGGCGATCGGCAGTCTCCCCTCGCACTGACAATGGTGAGCGGTCTCGGGGAATTCCCTTTTTCACCCCCAAAATTTTCATTTTTAAGGAAGGTTGCCCTACAGTAACATGTCGGAGGTCGACCCGCTAAGGCATACCAGTATTGGAAAAAGATCAAAGACGATGGGGAAGAAACTGATTACGTGGAGATGTGCTGAGGGACGAACAACAGCGCCCAAAGGAAAAGACATGAACATTTGCATGCATGTGCTAAATGTTATCATCAGGAGTTAATTGCCACTCATAATATGTTGGAATTCGTGTTAATGTTGATTTCCCTGTTTGTACCCATGTTTCTTTCCCCCTCATTGGCTTGTTGTTAGCCTTCTCCTCATTTGTCAACCCCTAGGTTATGTCATCCTCCTGTCCTCCAATCACCTTACCTTACCGCACTCTACTGTTACCCCATTGGCCCTCCTTACCCAGACTCCTCCCATGTTCTAGTCCCTTCTCTACCCGATCCTATAAAAGCCGGTGCTGACCGTTAATAAACGGCCATTTCGTGCCACAGACCTGCTTTTGCTTGCGTGTGTTTGTTAAAGGCTTGGCGTTGCCCGTGCGAGGCCCCCTTTTCCACCCCGGGGCGAGGTCTGTGGCTATCCCAGACGGAGTGGTCCGCAAGGGTCTCGCGCGTACAGCGCTAAGGGGGGCTGTTGGAGTTCGCGGTCCCCCGACAGTAACATCTTCAACAATGGGCACCACACTATCCACCGAACAAAAACATAACTATCGGCATTTAAAAAGCTTTGTCTTACAACACAGACACCCTCTAGATAAATCGTCTTTAAAAGCCCTGGTTCGGTGGATGGAAAAGCAAAAAGTGAAAATCCCGGACATTTTAAAACTCGAGGACTGGGATGCACTTGGTTTCCAACTTTGGTCTAATAGAGAAAATAAAGGTGCTGCCAACGCTCTAATTGCCTGGAGACTAATTCTGATGGCTCTACAGGGCCAGATGACGAAACCATTTAATCAGGAAGACTCAGCAGCAAGCACTGGGAGAAGCGCGACGACACAAAATGCCTCCCAGTGCCAGTGCCACCATTGGCTGCCAAGAACTCAATCAATTCCAGACAGCATGGAAACTGGGGACACAGAGCAAGTGGAACAGTGAGCGTCCCAGAGACTTTACTTACCATCTTAAAGCCTTTCATCACTGTCTTCACCAACATAACTGTTCTTGCTGTTACCCCATCATCACCGATTTTGGATACAGACATCTACCTTATCTCCGTAACACCTGAGGCACATGAAAAAGGACTTTTTATCATCCCCGAAGTCCTTAAAAACTTGCATCCTAAAAACCTGACTATACCTGTATATGCTTCTTTTCCCCCCATAGACGTCTCCAATGAAGAGCCCATTGCTAGACTGTTGTCATTGACTCAGCTAGCAAAAGCGACGCCAGTAGTAGAAGCCAACTGGACACAGACCATCTCCCGTGAGCGTCCAAAAATAACCGCTACAGCTTTTCTTTTCACAGCTAATGAAGAAATTAAAATTACAGGACTCCTCGACACAGGAGCGGACACCACCATCATAGCCCAAAAGAATTGGCCCACTCATTGGCCATTGGAATCTACGCTTTTAAGTGTCACGCGTGTGGGAGAGTCACAACACCCACATAGAAGCAAATACATCGTTTCTTTCACTGATCCAGACAACCAAGTTGCAAACTGTATACCACTAGTTTTACCTTTACCATTGACATTATGGGGGAGAGACACACTCCACCAGTGGAGAGTCCAAATTCAATCAAATTTATACGTTTGGCCACTGGGGAGCAGCTGCTACACCCCGTAAGATGGAGGACTGATGTCCCCATCTGGGTAGACCAGTGGCCATTACCAAAAAATAAGCTGCTCACTCTACATGACTTAATTAGAGAACAATTGGCTTTAAATCACATTATCCCCATGGTTAGTCCCTGGAACTCTCCCATATCCGTCATTCAAAAATCATCAGGTAAATGGAGGCTCCTGAAGGCCCTCAGTAAAACCAACGAGGTCCTAGAGCCAATGGGACCACTCCAACCAGGCATGCCTTCACTAACTATGCTGCCTGAGGAGGGGCCCCTAGTGGTCATAGATATTAAGGATTGCTTTTTCCAGATCCACCTACACGAACAAGACATAGACAGATTTGCTTTCACTGTTCTCTCCCTAAACGCTGAGGAGCCAAACCAGAGGTACACCTGGAAAGTTTTATCACAAGGAATGAAAAATTCCCCTACCCTGTGCCAGCTCTGTTTCCCAGATTTTAACCCAAATTCGACACCAAAATCCCAATGCAATCATCTACCGTTATATGGATGACATCCTAAATTGCACCAAATTCGAATCTGATCTCAAAAAAGTATTAGATACCACCACTGGAACATTAAAAACTTTTTAGTTGTACATGTCTAAGGAGAAAATCCAGTGGCAAGCTCCCTGGCGTTACCTGGGATGGAAGGTGAACAGCAAATCAATCACACCCCAAAAAATCATTATTAACCATAATATAGTACACTCAATGACCTGCAAAAAGCTTCTGGGGAACATCAACTGGGTGCAACCTAGTCTTGGCATCACCACCGATGAATTACATCCGTTATTTACCCTATTAAAAGGAGATGCTGAGCTAGTGTTGCCCAGAACCCTTACTCCAGAAGCAAAAGCAGCCTTGCAGCTCCTTGAACACAAAATTTCCAATCTACAAGGGCCTAAACAACCCTTTGGAGTACTAGGACAAATACACCAATAGTTTTGCTTCAACACCACTGCAATTAACATCTGAGAATGGGTCTTCCTCCCCCACCAATTTGGTACGACACTAGTTACCCAACCTGAATTGATCTCTAAAATTGTTTTTAAAGGCCACGTAAAATGTTGGGATATGTCATGGGAAGAACCTGACACCATCCATCTTCCTCTGACGTCCGAGCACCTTGAGCAACTTCTGACAATCTCCCTGGACTTTCAATTGACTATTGCAAATTATTCAGGACAAATCAAATTCACTTTACCCAGTCTAAAAGTCCTACAAAAAATTAGATATATTCCTTTTGGCCTAAAATTTATTCAATCTTTCGTTCCCCTTCCAGGTGCGACAACTATATTTACTGATGGGTCTGGAAAAACCGGTAACGCAGTTGTTGTCTGGAAGTCTGGTGACAGATGGGAACAAAATGTTCATAAAGTCCAAGGCTCATCTCAAATTGTAGAATTGTCAGCTGTTGTTCGCGCCTTTTCCATTTTCCAATCGGAAGAAATTAATGTATTTTCAGATTCAGCCTATGTAGTGGGCATGGTACAGAGAGCGGAGAATTCATACCTGAAAGAAGTAACAAATCGAACCTTTTTTCTTTATTCAAAAAGCTTTTATTTCTAATTCGACGTAGAAATTACGCATTCTTCATCATGCACATTCGCTTTCATTCCATTCTATATAGATATGTTTGGAAGTTTTGTGCTCAGCAAAGCAGCATGCAGCAGAGCAGACCACAGGAACCAAGACCCACCAAAGCATCACCTGAGAACATCCAAGTTCAGATCCAGCCTGTTTATGTGTTGTCTTATTTGAGCTGTGAGAAGTGAAATAAGGTTTTGCTCCAGCCATAGGACCTCATGGACACAAGGGATAGGAGGAGGGGAGTTAATCCATGTTTACTGCTGAAGTGCAAAGAGTTGTTAGGGCCAATAGGAAAGATGATAGTGAAGACCTGCCTAAAAAAAGAAGAAAGAGGGGAGGTTAAGGTGTAGTTCAAATAAGGTAGGTAGCTGGGAAAGGATGCAAGTTCCTGAGTACCAACCAAAGGGAAAAGGGACCCCACCAGTCGGGGAAGGACATAAAAGGTCGTGCATTTGGAGGAGAGATGTGCCTTCCCACACAGATGCACCTGACTCAGCTGACTTACATCAATAAATAGTTTTGCTTCAACAACTTAGTCTTCTCTCAATTTCATCAAGAAGTATTTTCTCACTATTTAGGGGCTCTGTCCCTGTGGAATGGGACAACAGGGGGAAGGCACGCTGTGCTGATTTCAGCAGCCTTTTTGTCACGCAGGTGAGATCTGGACAGGAACTCTCACAGCAAAAGGGGAATTAGACAAGGGAGAAAGGGAAAGCATTATAGTATATGCGCAGCAGCCGATAATATCTGTGCACAAGGCCCAGGTAAGAAAAGTGACTGTTGAGTATTACCTGGGCGGCTGGGAGGAGCAGGACTGAGTGTGTGTGACTGAGATGCAGAATGGCCTGCAAAGCAAGTGTGGAGTCCTTTTAACTGTGGTTCTGTTATTCCGCAAGGAGAACAGCCAGTGAGGGGCCGAAGTAAGACGGTTCCAGGAGAAAGGAATCCCTGGGAAATGGGAAATAGACTTAGTAGGAAGAATAAGAAGAGGGGAGAGTAGGCTAAAAACTCCAGTGTTGGGAGTAGGAATGGTACAAATATGTATTTTATTCATAATCTGTTGGAGATGGGCTGGAGAATGAGACAGAGTTCGCACAGTGGAAAGAGGAGTTCCCTGACAACCTGGACAATGCCACCACCAACGTCACCGTGCCTAACAGCCTGCCTGATGAACTCTGACAGCTAACAGCAACATGGCTAAATAAGATTAGGTTAAAACCACCATTTCATGTTACCTTCTTCTTGAGTTCATGGACTTGTTCTCCAGAACACAGCAACAAGTTTCTGATTGGGCAGCCTACCATGGGGTAGCTGCCCTAACCAATCAAGTTATTCCCCAGTTACATAATAGTTGTACTCCTTCCCTTATTGTAATACCCTGATGCCTACCCTATCACCTTTCTCGGTTATGAATACTCCTCCCATGCTCCTCCCCAGTTCTTGAACTTTCCCTAGCCAATCCCTTAAAAACCCTCCATTTTGTGTTAATAAACTAGATCAGCTTTGAACAGCTTTGGGCACGGACCGATCAGCTTTGGGCCAAAGATCAGCTCATGACCGTGCTGCAAACAGATCTGCAGTCCTGCTGAAAGAACCCGCTGGTCTCGTTCTTTCCGTAGACTCAACCATGTCATATGGTGTCCACATGTGGGGCAGGATTGTAGTTCTTTTCACATTGAAAGGAACATTCCTGTGACCACTCCAGCATCAGGTGTGCCTGGCTGGGGCGCACACTGGCGGTTCTGCAGCTGAACTACAGACATGGGGCTTCGGCTGGCTGGTCCACGTGCCTGAAATAAGGTGAGCAGCTGTGGGATATACCCTCTTTCCCATCCTCCCTCTCAACACTTTAATTGACTAAATATCCCAGTGCAAAAATGGGAGCCATGCCTACAAAAAGCGAGAAAGCAATTTACAAGCAAATTAGAGCCGTGATACGGATAGACGGCCACGAATATGATAAAAAATTGTTACAAGCTCTCGCGAAGTGGCTCCATGAAAACAAAGCATTTGTCCCAGAAAAATGAAACTATGAGGAATGGGACAAAATTGGACTTAAAATCTGGAAAGCTAGTCACAAAGGAGACACCAGGGCAGCGGACTCATTAATTGCATGGAAACTAATTCTCATGTTACTAAAGAAACAACAAAAGTCTGCAAACCCAGTTCCATCTACAAACTCCTCACCACAAAAATCTAAAGATAGCGACAGCTCCCCTAAGGAGATGAACACTGCCTCCAAAATTCCATCTACAAATCCATCTGCACAACAGTCATCTCCCAAGATGGCAGGTGGCTCGGGACTGTGTAGATGTGCATGTAATGGCAGTGGGGAGACCTCAGTGCATGAAAGATGGCGGCAAATCGTGTGGCGGGAAACACCCAGGGCGGGAAAGCTTTCGTGGGCAAGATGGCAGCGAGATTTGTGGTGTGAAATCTGCAACATGGGAACATGTAACTCCTATGTACACACCCCCCAAATACGCGTTGCTACTGTCCACCCATAGACATGACATCACTAACACCGCTTCGGAAACTCCCCACATCCAACATGGCACCGATAAGGGCCCTTCCGGTCCCTTCTCCCATCACACCCGATGTCATGGTGCCACCCAGTTACCGGAGCCAGCGGCAAGTGTACTGATGCTGGCAGCACATCTAACACTACCAGCTGCTCTGCCTCCTCTGGTACTGCCTGCCTCCCATAGCCACACATCACAGCTCACAGCTCCCACCCGGCTTACACCACAGGCATTTACACATTTCCAACTACAGCCACAAACACATACACAACCATCTACACCAATACAATCAACAGTTCTTTTCCTTAACTTCAACCGTGTCAATAATCTATTGTATTATTCTTTCACGTATTATCCTTTACTTCTAATGGATGTAAATCCTGTGTTCCTATTGGTTAACGTTTGGTGCACTGCAGTATCTATTCATACATGGTTATGTTTTTCCTTTATGGTTATGATTTGAATGCTCTGCCTTAACTCCTCCTTTTGTTCTAGCACCTTCCCTACCCTACCTTATTTAAGGCAGGAGCCACTTTGTGGAGGGGCTCACTTTGCCTAGAATCCTTTGTCTGTTCAGTTCAGTTTCTGTTCAATAAAGCCTTCTTGCCTTTTCACCCACTAAGTTGTGGATGTGGTTTTCTCCTTGTGCTTTCCTGCACTCCACTCCAAGTATACCTTGTGGCAATCCTTTCAGGATGGTGTTTAGAGATCGGGGACAAGAGGGAATGTCTTATACCCAGGGGAAAGACAAAAAGAAAATGATACAGTATTGTATGTTTGAATAGACTAAGGAACTTACTAGATCTGATCCATTATACTGGCCAAAGTGTGGGCCATCAGAGGATTGGATTTGTCAGGCTCTAAAATTGTATTTAACCAAGAGAAGAGTGATTATGCTTTCTACTGGATGCCTATTTTTGGCACAGAAAAAGGTCAAGCCACGGTACAGTGCTTGGGACTGAGGGCAGAGGGGTCAGAGCTCTCAGTGGTGGCAGCTGTCCAGAAAGGCTTGGTGGACATGCTGGCTGTCCCCAGTGTCTGCTCTTCTCCCAGCCTCACCTGCTGAGCCCCCTTTCTTCCCATCAGGCTGTGGCTCCAACACCCATGTTCTCCCTGGCTCTGCTGTCCATCCAGCCCAAGCTGCAGCACCGTGATCAGACCCACATGGACAAATGGATGCCTCAGGAAAGCCATGCCATAACAGAACCCTGAAAACAACAGCTTTTTATTTATTTTCTTTTGCTCTGAAAGCCAATAAACATTGTGACTGGCAATTACTAAAGCAATGCAAGGAATGCTTATAAATAATTTGTTTCAATGTGCTCCAGTCTAGAGAACACAGGACTCTGTCATTAGAAGACCTTTCCAGGCACACACAGGACAAGGGTTAATTGCCTCTAGAGGCACTTCACTCACAGCATCTCCCTGACAGAGAATTCCAGATAACTTCTTATAAATAAATATAACTGGGAAAATACTGAAGGGCTGGACACTTAAAACTTGTAAACCAGCTGGATTTAAGCACAGCAAAAAATCCTGATAATATCTCGATGTGTGTTTCTCTTAGATTGTAGTGAATGTACACATTTATTCTCCATCACGATACTCCTTCAGAGTATATTACACACTTTGCATTGTCATGTTCTCAGTTGTTTTCTAAAGAGGCCTGAAACTGCTGTCAAGGGTGGGCCCATTTTTTTTGTCACTGGAGTAACATGAAGTTTCTGAAATGCCAAGAAATAATGCTCACTTAAAAGCTTCAGTTTTTGATCCTCACTTATATTCCCTTTCAGTTCTTGTTCCTCTAATGTTAAATTTCAATGTGAAATTCAAAAAAAGAAAAAATTCCTGGAGAAAACACTTGAAATTCACACTATGCAAAGCTACTTGGCTTTGCTGAGCTTTCTGAAATATTTCACATACATTTGGTGCAAGTATCTCTGTCATACCTTCTTTATCAGCCTTAATTATTTCAACTGAGACACAATTCAAATTCCCATAATTAGAAATGTAGAAAGGGGGGCTGGTGTCTTGTCAAGGCTGCAAGATTCAAGAGGACCCCACCCCCGCCATAGCCAGGAAAGGAAAACAAAGAAGTTTTGAGGATGGTGCCGATGGTGCCCAGGTGGCAAGAAAGGCCAATGGCATCTGGCCTTTATGGGGAATAGTGTGGCAGCAGGACCAGGACCATCCCCCTGTGTTGGGCTCTGCTGAGGCAATTCCAATCCTCGGGGCAGTTCTGGAACCCCCAATTCAGGAGAGACACTGAGGAGCTAGAGCATGTTAAGGGAAGGGGACGGAGCTGGGGAAGGGTCTGGAGCAGCAGGAGTGGCTGAGGGAGCTGGCAGGGGCTAAGCCTGGAGAAAAGCAGGCTCAGGGGAACCTTGTTGCTCTCTGCCAATCTCTGCCAAGAGATTGTGGCCAGGTGGTGCTAGACTCAGCTCCCAGGAATAAGCCACTGGACCCAGAAGGCAAAGCCTCAAGCTGCACCAGCAGAGATTTAGATTGGAAATCAGGAGGAATTTCTTCTCAGAGTGATTAAATATTGGAATGGGCTGGCCAGGGAAACAGGGGAGTCCCCGGCCCTGGAGGTCTTTAAGTATTAAAGACTGGACGTCGTTAATCGTCTGGACCACTCAGTGCCGTGGCCCAGCTAACTACTGTTCGATCACAGCTTAGACGAAGGATATCAGAGCTTTCTCCCAATCTGATTCCAGGAATTCTGTGACCACAAATATTTTTAACTGAGCTACACTTTAAATCCTTCTAAGCAGAAATCTACGTAGGGTGCCTGACAGTTCTTCAAGGCTGCGAGGTTTAACTGCATCATGCAATTTTCTCTCCTCACAGTCGCTCCTCCTCACCGCCAACGTGGCACTGACCACGCACCCCCCGCGCCGCCATGTTATGCATGAGAGTGACGTAAGCGGTGGGGGCGGGGGAGGGGCGAACCCCCCACGTGGGGCCGATGGACCCGTCGGCGCCGCGGAGCCGCTGCAGACGTGGCAGGGCGGGGGCTGCTGGGAGTTGTAGTCCCCGGCTGCGCCGGGGACATTCGTTCTTCCCCGGGACGGGAAAGTCTGCGAAGGGACGGGCCGGGATAGGGGCGATTAAGGCTCGGTGAGGGCGGTTGCGGTGGCGGGAGGAGGTGTCGCGTTGTGACCCGTCGAGGCCACCGGCGGGGAGGAGCGGGCGGAGGGCTGGGCCGGGCGGTGACAGGGCCCGCGCCGGCTGCGGGAGGTGCGGGGGGTGCGGGGCTGCTTCCTCGTGTCCTAGCCCGGCTCGTCCTTCCAGTGGCTCCTGTGCTCCCAGTGCGGACACCGCCGTGCTCCGAGGCGAGGTGAGGGTCGGGAAGAATTCCCGGCGGGATTGTGCCGGTGCTTCGTTGGCTCCTGTGCGTTGACCTGTCTCTGCCTCCCGCGGAGCTTCCTCCGGGCGCTCGGGATGTTTGGGTCTTCAGGGCTGTGCTTCCAGCGAGGAATGGGAGTGTTGGTCCTGCTTAACCCCCTGTGGTTTCATCCCGAATTTGGCTGACTGGCAGTGGGAATCTTCGCCCTTGGGAATTTCTTTATGTCGTATAGAAGTGGCGCTTCAGGAGGTTTATTAATTCCTACATGTGTCTGGGGGCATTATTTGTCCCTTTTTATGATGGTTTTTATTGTCACATCAAAAACCATTACTTTTTGTTGGGGGAAGCACCTCTGAAAGTGCTGGAGTTGTTCCCTCACATCCCATGATATCCATGCCCTGAATATGGTGGCGGTGTGTGTTTGATTGGTGCACATTGTTGGCACGTATAGGGTTTGATGCTTTGATGGTGTGGTGTTATTTGATGGCATTATTTGGTGGTGTTATGTAGTTGTACATGTAGATCAGTAGTTCTCTCACTGTGTTTATCAGTGGTTTATGAGCTTTTTGATGCTTAAATATTTGGTAATGGCAGGGGGGGATGGACTGGGGCAAACCTGGAGGTATGGCAATGGCAGAGAGAATGTATGAGAAACAAATAGTTTTAATTCCATTAATTCTGAAAAGGTTAGGAAGCTTTTAGGCCTGCAAGAGTGATAAGGCAAGGCAAACTCTTACTGTCATACCAGTATTTCCAGCTGTCTTGGTCTGTCTAAGGTTTTGGGCACACTGGGTTCTGGCTGGTGAACAGATTTTTTTTTTTTTTTTTTTAAGAGGTAAAAAGGTAACGAAAGTTGTGATAAACATGCTTATGAATCATGGGATGGTGTGGGTTGGAAGGGACCTTAAAGACCATCCAGTTCTACCCCCTGCCATGGGCAGGAACACCTTCCACTAGACCAGGTTGCCCCAGCCAGACCTTGGATACTTCCAGGGATGGGGCAGCCACAGCTTTTCTGGTTGACCTGTGCCAGGGCCTCACCACCCTCACAGGGAAGAACTTCCTCCTAATATTTGGTTTAAACGTACTTTCTTTCAGTCTGAATATTTTTCATTATCTGCTGATAAATACATCAGATTCTGCATTAAACTCCGTTGCAAAACAATATGTAATCAATAAATTCCACAGTTATTTTTTCTGGTGATTTTCTAGCTCATGTCAAAACTGTGAAGTGCCATTGTTACCTTGGATGAAGCTCAATTTTGACAGAGCCCCAAAATAAAGAGTGCACAGCAGTGTTTACCTGGTGCAACCAGCTCCATTATCAGCTGGAGAAAAGTTGACTTAGCTTCAATTCTCTACCCTAAAGCATTAATCAAGAAACCTTAAGTTACGTGGCACTGCTGAGACCACCTCAGTTTCAAGCCAAGGGATGAACTCACACACAGGTGCATTCCGAAAGCAGTAAAGGATACTCAGAAATATATACAGAACTATACTCAAACCAAATCCCCAGAGTTCTGGGGATTGGTTTGAGATTTTTTTAACTTGTTTTCTCACTCTCTGTAAGGCTTTGGACTTTGGAACAAGTCATTTAGCACGAGGTGATTAAACCAGTGATCCCTCTATGCCTTTCCTTTGGCTTTGGTGAGACTTTGTGTGCCCTCAGGGGTCTGTATCTGTTCTACAGACCAGGGGCTGAAAGAAAGTGTATCCCTGACTTTGTGCTCACCCTTTCTAAAGTAGAAAAAATACCCTGAGGGATTTTGCAAGTGAAACTTAACATACAATCCAGCTCTGGGTTGGTTTGATTTTTTTAAAAGAGAGTTGTCGTTTTGTTTGATGTCAGCTTCACTCCCTTGCTGACAGCTGAAGGTGCATTTTTTGGTTTTTTGTGAGGAGTTTTTGTTAGCAGGAACACCTACTGAAATAGAGGAAAGGGTTAATTAATGATGACTGAAAATACAATCTCATTATAAATTCTGAAGTATGGTTGATTTCTAGATGCTGTGTTTTTATCCATGTGAAATTTGCTAATCCCTATTTGTAAGTAATCTTATCATGAGCTTTGAATTTCTATATTGTAGAGTAATATCCTTTTGAAGTGTGGTTACGTCGTTAAGATTATTGCAAAAATATTAGCAGAAATGTAATTACTTCCTATTAAACTAAAGTGAAAAGATTAATAATTTGCCGGTGAAGCCTGGTCTCTAAATCTAATTGTTTCATTCTTGCTTTTTAACACAAGCCCTGTCAAGATTTTCAATCAGAGCTTTACTCTCGTTCTCTGTTGAGTACACAAAGGCCTTGCATTTCGGAATTAGGTTAATGGCTGAAATTTGGTTTTAGGTTAATGCATGAGGTTCAGGTGGTGAAAATCAGTAAAAGTAGTTACCAGTTAACTAGAGATAGAGATGTGGGTTTATTTTCTTTGTGTTATGTGGGGGTTTAACATCGTCTCTATAATGTCTTCTTTAGTACTGAAAAGCTTACTTTTTTAACCAAATAATTGATCAAAGCCTATCAAAATTCATGCTTCTACTTCTTAAAGGGGTTATTTTAAGGATGACTGGGAATGTGGGTTTTCCGTGTTTCTCTTTTCCATATCCCCTCTTTTTTACTGCCATGTAAGCATAGCACAAGGTTTTCTCCTATCAAAACACGGTGAGATGGTTAAATTTGTGAAATCAGTTTATCATGACAAATCACTAGGTGGCAGTACTGATGTTATTTTCACCTAATTCCACGTGCTTCACTCTGCCTGTCTCGGAATTTCTCCTTTGTGGGTTTGCAAGGAGGTAGGAAAGTCTCTTCCTTCAGAAGTTAGCCTGAGTTTTCATATTTTCAGGTCCTACTTGTTGAAAATCATGTGTTTGTGGCTTGGGTTATGAAGAAATATTACTATTACTCATGTTTTTTTCCCCATATCACTAAAAGACAGTTCCAGTTACACCTATTTTCTGCTTTGCTTTTGCATATTCCCATGTCGTGTCTTGTTGTTTTTTTTTAATTATTTAACTTTTTTTCATGCAGCACATGCAAACTACAACTGACTTAAGTTGAGAAATCAGTATATAGAAAGCTGTTCTTTGTGCGGGCTTCTTAATAGTAAAGGCTTAATTTAAGTCAGTTCCATGTGATTTTTTTTTTATTGTATTTTAGCAACTGACATGATTTCTGCACATTTGGGATTACTGATTCTGTTCTTTACCTTTTTCATTGCTAAGATAATTGTGAAAAGCAATTACATTTCTGCTAATTCCTGAT
>JAWWES010000274.1:0-16214 GCA_035583135.1 Lophotriccus pileatus | reverse complement strand
CCCCCTGAGCCTCCTGTTCTCCAGGCTGAGCCCCCCCAGCTCCCTCAGAACTTCTCCAGCCACTTCTCCTGCTGCTCCAGCCCCTTCCCTTCTCTGGACACACTCCAGCCCCTCGATATCCTTTCTGAATTTAGAGCCCCTTAAATCCTCCTGTCCTGTGGTACCTTTTCTTCCTCCCTTCCTGCCCCTGTGGAGGATGCCCAGGACTCTTCTTTATCCAGTAGAGTTAAGCTTTATATCCCCCCCCCTCAAATTTTGAAACCATAAGAAAAAAATCAAGTAACTCTTAAAATCCTCTTTAAATGTTAAGCTGGTTTCTACCACCATCTCCACCTTCCTGCAGGGAATCTCCTATGAAAAGCAGGATTTCACTGCCACAGGTCAAGGCTAAAAATCACAAAGTACAGGCCCAGGAAAGAGTCCTCGTTTAAACTAAGCAGAAACATGAGGGATAGGAAGCATCAGCTCAAATCCAACTTACCTGGAGTAGCAGGAGAAGTCAGGAGAAGGTTTTAGGGAGACTCCCGAGATGTTCCTGCTTTTATACCTCTTTGCAGGCAGCTCGAGGGACGTGAAGCCACCTGATAAAATCTCCACTGCTTACCAAATTGGGATTTTATTTCTTTTTTAATTTTCCTGTGTGACTCCTCTGATGCTCGGTAATTATTTTCGTGGTTTCTAATTAGCAAATCAACCCTCGACATATACAACGCGACTCTCGCATCATAAATTTGAGCGTTTTACTGGGCTGGAATTTTACAGCCTGGCCCCTGTGCAATCTTCCCTGTGATGACCTCACTGCATTTACGGTGGAAACTGACCCCTGCTTATTGTTTTCTGCTCATGGTTTGCCAAGTGGGGCCCGGAAAGATCAACCCTCCCACATCTGCTTTCGACAGCGGCTTGAGCTGACGTTGGAAAATATGAAATGATTTTTAAGTTCTACCTCCCTTTTGAAGGATTTCAGGGAGAGGTTTTTGGGGTTGTTTTTTTTCATGGAAAGGGTTGGAATGGAGGGCTTGCCCAGCTGAAATGGTTCTGTGACTCTGAGACCCGCCCTGGAGCCAGAAAGGCCTTGGTGACTTTTGGGCGGCTCCACTGGCGCCCTGGTGACGAGGCCGCGAGCACGACATCCCTAAATGAGTTTTGACGCGTAATTGGGCGAAATCGCTTCATGTCAGGCGTCACCCCAACGCCCCCCTTGATCCCTGTTTTGCTGTGTGTCATCCCTTTGGGTCGCTGGATTCAGGAAGGGCTGTAAGGAATCCTCACACACCCCGATCCGAGGTGGGGTCGGGCGATTCCATCCGGGAGGGATTATCCCAAAATCCAAGGCTTACCCACCCACCAAATGCGTGATTGACGCACCAGTGGCCTCCTTCCTCCAGGTCACTGAAGAGAAGTCAACATGGAGATCAGCTCCTGTTTGCTTTGGAACCAGAGGGATGCCTCAAGGATTATCCTCCCTGAAGTTTGAGACAAAAGGAAAAGTGTTGGGTGTTGAATTCATGTCGCTCAAAGCAGGGCTGCAAATGGAGCCCTAAATAGGAGCTGGAATGCAAACAATCACGAGGCTTAAGGGGGGATCTTCCTTCTTTGTAAGTGACATGAATTCGGTAAACAGTGGATGATCTCACATCCTCCTCATTGTCTAAAAAAACTGTATAAAAAGGGGAGAGAACTGAGAAATCTTCTATTCTTCCAGCTCCACTGACTTATTCCCCCAAGACAGCAGGGTAAGTCTGACTTGACTGCACTTCTCTGTGGCTACAAAGTAGTTAGAAGTCATTTCTTTTTTTTTTTATTATCTTGCAAAATTCTAGCAATTTTAGACAAGAGTAGATTTAGCAAGAATCCTTGGAAAAGCTGGGGGAATGGGAAGGACAGAGCAAGGAAGATATTTTTTTTTCCTTGGAGGCTTTTTGAAGCTGCAGGCAAATCTTCCTGCAGGTCTACTCGGGAAAAGAGAATTAATGGGACTTTTCTGAGCAAGGAATTGTAAAAGGATCAGAAAGGGTTTAGTCCCAGAGAATGGAGTGAGATTTTTTTCTTGGAGAGATTCAGAAGAGTAAGAGAAGTGGGTGGTGGGGAGGGAAGAAGACGTGAGAGGCCATAAAACAGGTCAGGAAGGGAAAAGCTGGGAAAACGGAATGTGTGAGTAGATGAGCAGCTGGAGGAGAAGGACAAGGTGCTCCTGGCTCCTGCTGGGAACCTGTGGGCACCTGACTGTGGTGGTTTCTTGACTGCAGGTCGTTTTTCCCAGCTTTGCCTCAGTTGACCAGGAATGATGTTGAGCAGCACCAGCTCCGAGTGCCTGCCCAGCTGCGAGGTGACGTGTTCCCAGCCCTGCGCCTACAGCAGGAACCTGGAGCCCTGTGTTGCGTCCTGTGGGGACTCCAGAGCCGTGGTGTTCGCCCCACCGGTTGTCCTCACCTTCCCAGGCCCGACCCTCAGCAGCTGCTCCCAGGAGAGTGTTGTGGGAACATCCTTTCCCTCCCTGTTTGGGGCTCTGACCCCAAACGGCTCCGATGAGTCCTGCGGGATGGGGGGCTCCTTTGCTTCTGGGGGGATGGCAGGGATGGGAGGCTGCTCTGAGTATGGAGGTCCCTCAGGGATTGGGGGTTCCTTTGGATGGGGGGGCTCCTTTGGGTCTGGGGGCATGGCAGGGATGGAGGGCTCCTTCGGCTCGGGGGGGCCCTGTGGGTATGGGGTTGGGCCAGGGATGAAGGGTTCCTTTGGCTCTTGGGGTCCCTCTGGGTATGGAGTGAAGGGTTCCTTTGGCCCTGGGGGTTCCTTTGGCCCTGGGGGTTCCTTTGGATACGGAGGCTCCCTAGGGATGGGGGGCTCTCAGGGCAGGCGGTTCTACAGCACCCACCGAGGGTCCCGCCTGGGAAACTCATCCTAAGACAACCCCACAGCAAGTTCAGGAGCTGAAAACCCCAGTCCAGATGCTCAGCTGGGCCTGGTGTTCAGGGATGGTGGAAGGCCCTTGCATCAACAGGAGCCCCTCTTTGCTCAGCACCCTGAAAACCAGGCTCACAGCCTCTTCTCGCCCCTCGTGCCTCACCCTCTACCCAAAGCAGTTCCATGGGATGATGTCTCTCTCCTTGAACCCCCGTTCTTCCTGCCCCTGTGTCCTTTCTGGTGGAGTGGAAATGCTACAGAAGAACTGCAAAACTGGGACTTTGCTGCTGGACCTCATGTCGTGCAATGGCTTTTGTCACCAGCAAGGGTGGCCTTTGGACCACGGGACAGACCAGCCATGAGTTGTTCTGTTCCATTCCACGGCTCTTATTTCATGTCCCATTAAACCTCTTGTTGAATCGCATCTGTAGCTCACTGGTTTTCCTTTCCATGGAATCACTGAGGTTGGAAAAGACCTCCAAGAGCATCGAGTCCAACCTCTGACTGACCACCACACAACGAGGTCGCCCCTAAGCCTTCCCATCTTGCTGTTCTTTCCATGTAGGGAAGAACTTCTACAAATTTTAGTGGCTGAGCCTGGCAGGAATTGTTCCCAAGTACCCATTTCAACCTGAGAACATTCTGGATAATGGATAATTCAGGAGATAGTAACAATTATTCTGGATGATGTGGTTTGCAGAGAGTGGGTGGTGAATGCACCTACAGTCAGCCTCACACAGCTGGACTCACACAGGACCAAGAGGATCAGGCTCAGAGTTGCTGAGGCTCATCCAGGGCTGTCCACATAACCTGTGACTGCAGTGAAGGTGATGCCTCCCAATTTATCCAGGAGAGTTACACCCCCCTCTTGCTCAATAGGCCAGAGAATGAAAGGTTGAGTAATGAGAGTGAAAATTGCTGGGCCATTGCTGCCTCAATCTTCTCTGCAGAACTAAAACTGACAGAGGGGAGTGTTAGTTTGGATATTGGGAAAAAAACCCTTCCCTGTGAGGGTGAGGAGGGCCTGGAACAGGTTGCCCAGAGAAGCTGTGGCTGCCTCATCCCTGGAAGTGTCCACGCCAGGTTGGAGCAACCTGGGCTAGTGGGAGGTGTCCTTGCCTATGACAGGAGGTGAAATGAGATGATCTTTAAGGTCCCTTCTGGCCCAACCCATTCCATGGGGAACACACCCCGAATCTGCTGCTCAGGCAGTTCTGGTGAGGGTCGTGGACGAGGCACTTTGTGATCCTCAGGTTTTTGGAGGGCACCAGGGGCATGTCGCCATCGCCTGAGGGATCCCACTGCAATGCTTAACAGGCTCAGATCATCTACTGCATTAATGCTCCAATTAAGATGACAAACCACAGGGATTAAGGCAATCAAAGGAAGGGAATTAATGTCGTGCTTGGCACGGCAGCGCTTGCTCAGCCCCTGGCACGAAGAGCAGCACAGTGGAAAGGGCTCCTAAAGAAAAGTATTGCTGCAGCTGCTGGGGTGAATTTCTCGGACTTTACAGCACTTTGCAGAGTGCAAGACTTGTGGTCTGAGTCTCAGTTGCATCCCAAGAACTTCTTTCCCTTTCTTTTGGCCTGGTTTCCCAAAAGCATTCGGATCCAGACTAACCCACTTATCTGTAATCAGATAAACTATTTTATCATTGAGACTAGGTACAGCAGAGCACATCTTTGTCCTCTGATGGGACTCCTGCAGTTATTTCAACCCCTGCTGAAGGTCAAAACAATTTCCTCTGGGATATTCAAAGGGTGACTGGTAACGACCTCGCTCCGAAGGTCCTTTGGTTTTGAGTGGGAGCTGCACCAGAGCATCTCCAGAAGCCCTTCCAACCTCAATTATTCCATGATTCTGTCCTATTTATTAGTATGGATACTGTGGCACGGATCAAAAAGGGGGGGGGGAAATACTTTATTGAAGAATTTCTGACAAAGTACGGTCGCCATGAGGCGGAATGAATTCTTCTCTGACGGCAACACTTAAATCACTGCACCAAGTTGGCTTCTTTCAGGACGGTTTGTAACTCTGAAACCAGGGTGAAATGAAAGCCAGAAGACAGGGCTGTGATGCAACAGGGCTTTAATACCAACAAAAAGGGAAATACATTCTCGCAGGGTGAGGCAACACAGAGACAAAGAACGTCCTTTCCATTTCAGCCGGGACTGCACTCAGCGTCGCCCTTCGGAGGAGCTCGGCGCTCCCAACACACTCTGTTCATCATTGGATGCTTCCACAGCCCAGTCCCATGACTTGTTTTACTCTCTTCGGGTTCAGGAAGTACAAAACATAACATGAGCAAGTGACAAAGTGAGGCAACAGGGGGATCCCAAGCCTTGGACAAAGCGCAGCGAGACCCGAAGCAACCCCAGCCCCGGCCGACATCAGCTGGAGCAGGGGCTGCTTGGCTGGTCTGTGTCATCTACTAGTCTGTATCCTATCTTTTTCCTGTGGACATTCCTCTCTCTTAAAGGGTTAAAAAGGCCCGTAGTTCCCGTAGCGATACCTGTAATACCCCCTGGAAAAATAGGGGTAAGGATTCCTCCCGAAGGTCGAGAAATAGGAGTTCCGGTAAATGCTCCCCAAACGTGAGAACCCACCACCACAAGAGCCCTCCCCGCCATAGGAGCCCCCTCCCATGCCCCCACAGGAGCTGCCAGAGCCCATCCCATGGGAGCCACCTCCACCACAGGAGCCACCATAGCCCATCCCTCCCCCTCCAGAGCCCATCCCTCCCTCGATTTCAGGGATGGCCGTCCCCACGATGCTCTCCTGGGGGCAGGAGCTGATGATGGGGCCCGGGAAAGTCACGACCACGGGTGGGGCGTAGACGATGGCTCTGGAGTCCCCGCAGGAGGCCACGCAGGGCTCGTTGCAGCAGTTGACGTAGGGCTGGGGGCACGTCACCTCGCAGGGGGAGGCGCAGCGGGCGCTGATCAGCTGCCCGTAGGAGGACATCCTGCCACGCTCACACCACCCCAAGGCAAACCTGGAAGGCAAAGAGGCCACAGACCCCGGTCAAGTCGGGGCCGGAGGAGCCGTGCCACGGCCAGGTTGGGGCGTGGAGTTGCCTTTTAAGCCAGGCACTTGCAGGTATAAATGTTTGGGTCACCTAAAACTGTGGTTTAAAAGCTAGGATGAGGAAAAAAGGACCAGCATTTCTAAGGTCCCAAATCCATTCTGCTCGGAAGCAGGTCAGTCAAGTGAGATGGATCGCTGGGTAGAGGGTTCTGAGTCTGCTCCCACTCCTCTCTGGTGCTCCGTTGAGTCGTGGAGTGGTTTGGGGTGGAAGGGACCTTAAAGCCCATCCAGTTCCACCCCCTGCCACGGGCAGGGACATCTCCCACCAGCCCAGGTCGCTCCAGCCTGGCCTTGGACACTTCCAGGGATCCAGGGGCAGCCACAGCTTCTCTGGGCAACCCATGCCAGGGCCTCCCCACCCTCCCAGGGAAGGGTTTACTGTAAAGATTTGCCCTGTGGTCTCTTCCCTCTATCCTTCCCTTTTGCCTGAGAGTCCATCCCACACTGATCCTTGCTTTGGAGTGACCCCATCTCCACTCACAGACGCTCGATTCCTAGAAATTCCTGATACCAACACTTCCCACCTCCCCCTCCCTCCACAACCCCTTTCTGTTCTACACCTCGATTTTTAAGTCACGTTTTCCAAGCGGAATTATATCCGTGGAGGAGCAGAAGCTCCCGCCCTGCCTCGGGGTCTGCCCCTTTGTCACCACCAGCTCTCCCTCGTAAAACCCACGTGTCCATTTACGAGCTGATTCAGTCAAATCCGACTTACCCAGTCACCCAGAAGCACGAGTCAAGCAGAGAGGCAGCTCCCAGCCCCTGAGTGATGAGCACTTTTATAGGCTGTCACACGGAGGAGAGAAACGGGGAGACAACCTTTTTTTACGTAACCGCCCCGCTACACCTTGGGAAATGGAATGTTTTCCCCTGCCAGGGCCTTCCTTTGTCGCAACTGTTTTGATCCCGGCTTATGATCATCAGATAATTTTCCAGTCCCACACAAGGGGTGCTTCACCCACCCCTGGCCCTTTGCTGAAGGTCTCGCCAGCGGCTGAGGTCAGGTTTTTTTTCTCCTCCAGGCTTTGTGGGTGAGGGATGGGTTTGCTCCTGAATGCCTTTGTGAGTGTCCATGGAGTTTTTGGGGCTGGATTTGCGTCTTGGAATTGCTCTGTGGGCAGATTTCTCCGTGACTCTGTCACCAAGTAGAAAGTGAGAGGCACCAAAGCACTTCCTGGCCAGGGATTCCATTAGAAATTCGGACAAAGAGAAGCTCCTGCCCAAGGGTTTACAATCTACCATCAGTTCCTCATCTCAAATAATCACCCCCTTTGGAATAAATAGGAAAAAAAATCACTAAAATCTACGGAGAAAATGAATTTTCCTTTGTGAATGTGTTTGTTATCCTTGAGAATAAACACACAAAAACCACTGGCAGCTAAAAAGAAATTTAATTTGCCTTTGTGAATACATTTGTTAGAGGCCAATATGAGAAGAACAATTGGACTAGGGGACCCAGAGGAAACATTACCTGAAGGACTGTCCATAACCTCAACTTGAATAAATCCACGAGGCCTGAAACATGCTGAGATTGTGATTTACATGATCAAATTTACATTAATTAAGTAAAAAAAAAAAAAAAAGAAAGGCTTAGTTACGTTCTTGTGGCAAATTAATAAAGCTAATACAAAAAAAAAATAGAAAAAGAAAAGCAAAGACCCAAACAAATTATTTTATTTACATTTCATGGCTCTGAAATCCTTTTAATGACCAGAGGAATGTACAGTGGATAGGACAGGAAGCTGCCCAGAACAGCGTGACTCACGTAATTTGCGGGAATTAAAAGTAACTACTAATTACAGTGATTGGCAGCTGAAACAATTAAAGGAGTTACCAAACCAAATATTTGAGAAAAGTCAGTAAGAACTTCGTTTTGTCGCCTCTGAGGGTCTTCCAACGTGGAGAAAAAATGGTTTAAAGGGCAGTTTTTAACACACCAAAAAAATCCCAGTGGTCTGACCATCCTCCCCCACCCAGTTTGGTTCCTGTAACTGGTGCAGATTTAAGGGCATCCTCAGCTTGCCTTTGTTGAATTCCAGGCCCTTGGCACCCCTGAGATCCTTTCGAAAAAAAAAAATAGGAGATGCCAAATGCAAACAACTGGCAAAGGTCCAACCCCTCCTTTCACAACCACCTGGACCGACATCAAAGAGCCCTTTCCGAGATAAGAGAAGCAGCTCCTCCCCCTCAGCAGATGAAAGATAAACCCTCTTGAAAGCAGAAATTAAAAAAAAAACCACTGGGGTTGGGGTTTTGCCTTTTCCTATAAAAGAATTTATTGATCCTCTCACAGGAGAGCAGCAGCTCATTCCCAAAAACTCACCTCCCATGAAACAATTCCAGTGGGAAGATTCCTCACTTGGGTTTTTTTTTTTTCCTGATGTTGTTGTTGTTGTTGTTGTTGATGATGATGATGTTGTTGTTGTCAGCAAGCTGATTTTGTGGTTTTGGAAATAGCACTCCATGCCCCGATCCCTCAGAGCTGCTTTGCATACTGAGATTAAATCTTCCAGGGGAAGCTGCTGCTCTTGCTCCTTCCTGGGCCACTGGGCTATAATTTTGCTGCAATTGGGCTCCAAGCTCAGCTGGCTGGAAAGGAAATACTCTGTATTATTACCACACGTTGGGGAGCAGAACATTATCCTCACCCTTCATTTTTTTCTTCCCCTTCCCCCCCAGATTTTTATCCAGGCTCGGGAGGGAAAACCAAACAGAGCCGGGTTGAAATAAAAATAAATAAAAATTAATTAAATTAATAAATAAACAGGCTAAAAATGGGGAATTGTTGTACCACAAATCCTGGACATCCATATTTTGGACCAGCTGTTGCCTGGAATCCTATTTCCAAACCCACTGAGAACAGAGGGTCGATGTCAGTGAGTGTTTCTTAAATAAGGATCTGAGTTAGATCCACATTTATTAGCTGTATATTCAGTGTCACTCACACCAGAGCAGGGTCTCAGTTCTGCACTTTAATATTCGTTGGAAGTTGTGTTTTATATCAATTCCCTTTGTTCAACCCCATAAAAAATAAACTCCTAAAAGCCTCTTCCTCCACTCCCCTGCATTTGGGGCTGTCAGAGGTGTCTTTTACTCTTTTTTTAGAACCCAAAACTGCTGTCCATCACCCAGTAAAGCAAAACAAGCTCAAGTCGGATGTGGTTGTGTAACTCCGTGGTTGCCAGAGGAGGAAGGAGGATTTAGGGATGGGATTTAATTCCTGATGTCCTTTGAGGGCACTGGAAGTTTAGAAACCCCACTGATATTGAGACACTGTGTTCAGCCACCTCTGCAAGTTCCATTGGCACAAAGATCCATCTCTCTTCTGGGTTTTTTTGTGTTTTCCACACTCCTCATTTAATCCCCTTTGAGCAAAAATCCTCCTGATAACAAGGAGAGCTTCAGGGAGTGACCTTCATCTCCTCATCTCCCATTTTCATACCTCAGCCTCAACTAAAAGCACTTAATCGCAAAACACAGCTCTTGTTCCCCGGATTTCCTCTCCCATGGAGAGGTCTGGGGGCGTTTTCCAGCTCCAGCTTTAACAAAAGGTGCTGATTCAATAATTATCCCCCCCCCAAATAACCCTGAAACTGAGGAATTGCCACCCCACCACTAAATGGGGTTTGCTCGGAGCTCTGGAATAATGACAGTCCCACAGATCTCACCAGGGGCATCTTTCATCTTCCAAACAAAACACGGCTAATGCTCTTTAATACCCCCCAATAAAACCTGAGGGGATGTGGAATTGCAGCCCAAGGTGGGTGGTGCCTGGGTGTGATTTAGCTCCGTATAAAAGCTGGACAATGTGCCCCTCTCGGGCTTCCCACGACTCAACCATCGCCCCAACACGTTTTCCAGGTCCAGAGTCACCTTGACCAGCAGGAAGGTCAGAGGATTCTGAGAGCTGCTGGGTCATCTGAAGCCCCAGGGGTGGGAAAGGCTGATGGAGCAGCTCTGATGGGGCTCAGTAAATCAGCTCCCCACCCTCCCCATCAGATGAACCTTCTTGGTGGCTGAGCTGCTGAGAAGATGCCAGGAGAGACACTGAGGGCCTGGAGCGTGCCCAGGGAAGGGAATGGAGCTGGGGAAGGGGCTGGAGAAACTCCTGAGGGAGCTGGGGGGGCTCATCCTGGAGAAAAGGAGGCTCAGGGGGGACCTTCTGGTTCTGGAACTCCCTGGAAGGAGGGGGGAGCCAGGGAGGGTCGGGCTCTGCTCCCAGGGAACAGGAGTTGAGCAGGACCTTCTAAAAATCCAGGTGTGTTGGAGATGTCTGTAAATCTGTTTCTCAGTAAGGTGGGGTGCTCATGAGTCCAGGTTTTGGGGTTATTTGGAGCGTTTCAGAAGTTCCACCCGTGCCCATAACCCACTTTAACACCTGGTTGGCGCCCGTGGCGTGTGCAGATCCTGCAGAGTGGATTCCCATTCCTGTGTCACCTCATGGCTCACAGAGGTGTGGTGCTAATATCCCATTTAATAATCCATTAATTCTAAAGCTGTTAATTAAATCTTCACTTGGCTCCATTGCCTAATTAGACTTGTTAATCTCAGCAGGAAAAACTGGCGGCTGACTTGGAGTTCCTTCAAGGCTGTTCAACTAAATGAGGGCTGAGCTGGTGGCACAAAACCCTGTTAAATGAACAGTTGAGCTTGGAGAGAGAGAGAGAGAAGGTTCTTGTCACGGGAGGGAAAGCAGAGTTCTGTTATCCAGGAGAAATACTGGAATTATGGTGGTTTAGCACTGATTTGTCCAGCTCGGGCCAACAAGGGTGAAAGCTGAGCTTGAGGGAAAAAAAACTCCTTGCTCCCAGTAACTTCACCAGGAATTGAAGTAGGAAAAGGGGGAGTGGGTTTAAGCTGAAATTTTTCTCTGTGGTGGTTGGGAGGACCTGAAATGGAATTCCAAGAGATGTTGTGGCTGCCCCTGGATCCCTGGAAGTGCCCAAGGCCAGGTTGGATGGGCCTTGGAGCAAGCTGGGCTAGTGGGAGGTGTTCCTACCCGTGGCAGGGGGGTGGAATGGGGTGATCTTTAAGGTCCCTTCCACCCCAAAACGTTCTGGAATTCTGTGATTCCAACTTACAAACCGCACCTTGACAGGGGATCTGAGCAGTTAAAGCTGCTCCCAAGCCTGTGCCGTGCCTTGGTCTCCCTGCCCTCCTCACAAATCCAGCTTCGTCTGCAATATTGGAACTCTAATGACAGGCTCTAAGCATTAAGACTAATAATAATTAGGTGTGTCCAAGCCTTAGATCCACCCCATCTGGATGGAGTGTCCTCAGGCAGGTTGGGTCGCTTTTGGGCATCGGTTATCCCAGCAATAAATGCTAATTGTCTGTGCCAGGAGGGTGTGAGGAGAAAGCAGGTTTGCAAAGGAGATGTGGGCTGTTCTATTGGCAAGGAAACGAGGCACCTGGCTGGTCTTGGAGGTGCCTGCCACCCCAAACCACCGTTCCATGACAACCACTGGAGCTGCAGCAACAAGGCAGGGGAACAACCCGGCTCCCCCTGCCAGGGTGGAAACACTGGGAGAGAAAAGGGGTGAAATGTGTTTGTGGGAGGCTGTTGAACAAGCAGGTGAAGGAGGAGAGAGCAAGAGCAGAGGCCAAGTTGGCAGGAGGAAGAAGCATTATCTGATGTGCTGGTGGTTTTCTAGGCTGGGGATCGAAACGGCTCAAGGTTTGGCTCGGGCAGAGGATGTTGAGGGTTGTTGTTGGAAGGTTGTGACGGGGCAAGAAACTCTGAATGGACTCAAATTATGTGTCTGTGCTGCAGACAGTGGGACCTGAAGGGATCAGCCTGATCCAGAGAGGATCAGGCTCCAGGTTCTGGGCTCAAAGGCTGATGGCTCTCCTCCAAAAAGCCTCAGAGAGGCTCTGGGAGGACAGACTGTCTTGTGAAAGCAGCTTCCTCTTCAGGAGGAACCAAGGGGGCTGTTTCCAGGCGTGATCCAGGCATGTAAAAACTCAGATGGAATATCCAAACTGCCCTATGAGGAGCAGCTGAGGGAGCTGGGGGGGCTCAACCTGCAGAAAACGAGGCTCAGGTGGGACCTTGTGGCTCTCTGCAACTCCCTGACAGGAGAGGGGAGCCCGGAGGAGGGGTCGGGCTCTGCCCCCAGGGAACAAGAAACAGGAGGATCCTGCACTTCACCTTCAGCAGGTAGAAAATCCCTTCCTGAACCCCCATGCAACTGGAAGCTGTGGAGCTCCTGGATCTGCTGGACTGGACGGGGTGTAGGGAATGAATCCAGACCGAGCCTTTTGGGGTGCAGGTCCCTGTGAGCTCCACCCTGCCCATGACCTCATTTCCAGCCTTTTCACAACCCTTTTTTTTTTTTCAATTTGCATGAGCCAACCAACCCCCAAATCTGATATCTCTGACCTGCCTCCCATCTTATCAAGCATCTTCTATCATCTTCCAAGATCCAGGAATTACATCATCCCCAATGGATCAGGAAAGTAGGGCACATGCTAATGAGGGAGAGATAAACAGGCAGCTTTTATAGGAGTTCCCATACTGTAAAGGGAAAGATCTGAATAGAGAGACAGAGAGAGACACCAAGGATTTGAGGCAGCATTTTTAGGCAGAGCAGGTTTGCAGGGAGCCTGGAAGGGGCTGCCCAGATCCCCTGGATGGATGGCCAGGGGATAAAGTGTCTCCTCAGAGCTGGAAGTTTCCCAGGGAGCCTGTGCAGCATTCCAGGCTGCTCAGCAGGGTTTTCCTGGGGTGTTTTACAATCCCTTCTCCCCCTCTGAGGGTGCTGGGACAGAACGAGCTGCCCAGCCCCGGTGTTTGGGAGGGCAAATTGTTGAAGAGCAGCTCTCAAACCCCACCCAGCCCAATCCCAGGGAACTGGGAGTTCATCCAGACTCCCCATTTCGGATTCAGGGACTGGTTTGCCCATAAATTTGATTTCATTTCTGTTACACTGGGCTTTGAGCTTGCAAAGACCGGCAGAGGTGCCCGGACAACTGTAGGGATGTTCTTGGGAGCAGAAGGACAATGTTTGCTCTTAAAAGGTGTGGGAATCCTGAACTGAATTAAATAATGAGGAAGGTTTCTCAGGGTGTGATTCCTTTTCCTCTGCTTGTTCCACTTCAGCTGACACATCAAGCCACGAAGGCACCAAACCACTCAAAACTGAGCCTGAATTTCACCTGCAAATCAAGAGCAGAGGAGAAAGAAAACAAGAAAAGCACCACAATGAGGCAGAATAACTTTAATGGGAAGGGAAAGAACAGAACTGCTAAAATAAATAAGAGCACAAAGGGCACAGTTCCAGGCCCAGATTTTGACACTTTTGGCATAAAATCGGAACTGCCTTTGTTTTTGAGGAAAGCGACGGGAAAAGAACAAGTTGATCCCAAGAATCAGATTTCAAAGGTCGTGTTATCCCACGTTAATATAAAGGGCATTTAATTCCTCTAATAACCTGCTTGGTAATGGGCCTGAGGGAGAAGAAACCACCTAAAAAGCTTAAGCTAGAGCATAATTTCAAGGAGACAGAGGTAAATCTGCTCCAGAGGGGCAGCAGGAGCCCATGAGGCCTTCAGGGGTGGTCTCGCCGTGCGGCTCTTCCAAAGCCTCTTTGTCCTCCTTCCCTGCATCCCCATTTTTCGTTTCTGGCCCCTCCTTCTCTGCAAGGTGCCCTCCACTCTCGGCCTCCTGGGAGCACCTGGAGCCGGCCCTGCTGCAGGGATGGATCCAGTGGGAAGCGAAGATGTAGGAGCAGCGTCGAGGGCCGCGCTTCTTCGGGACGGGGGACCTCCGTTTGGGGCCGGGCTCCGGCTGCGGGATCTCCGCTCTCAGGGGTGTCAGCGGGGCTGGTCCTGCCCCACAAAGGGCCTCGGAGCTCCCCACCATGGCCTCCTGCGGGCAGGTGCTGACGATGGGCCCCGGGAAGGTCACGACGACGGGAGGGGGGTAAATGATGACCCTGGAGGTGGCGCAGGACACCACGCAGGGCTCATTGCGGGTGGAACCAGCGGCCCGCGGGCACTGCGGGCGGCAGGAGAGTAAGGTCGGCCCCGGGGCGCGCTCCCCTGCCAGGGACATCGGCGGGGGGACGGCGGAGAACCTAAGGGGAGAACGGAGAGCGTGATATGGGGGGGGGGATGATGCGGGAAGGATTCACAGCCCACGCCCTGCCCGGTCCCAACCCCACGGAGCCCCCTCACGCCTCGAGGGGCTCCTCCTGGCAGGGAGGATCTTGGAGGGGTCACAGCTGATGGTGGAGGGGGAGAAGGTGCAACCCTTCTCCAAAAAAGAAAGGGTGGGTAATTGATATGTTGTTAAGGCTGCACGAGGTCCAAAACCACAAATATTATTGTATCATATAAATATTATATATTATATATTATTTATTATGTAGTATGTATTCTATATTGTATTATATATTATATATTATACTATATTATTCAATATATAATATATGCTATAATATATATTATATCTATTATATATTATATTTTTATATAATATATCTAGTAATATTATATAATATCATGTGTATTACATTTAACATTTATAATATACATTATATGTAATGTATAATATATTTTTATATATAATATAGAGTAATAGTAGATATTATACATAGTGCTATATATAGTATATATCTTATATATTATATATTATGTATCTTATATATAATACAATATATAATACATAGTATATATTATATATAAAGTATATATTTTTATATATATATATAAAATATAAATGATAAGGCTCATTGGCAGCTTTGGCAAGCCCAGAATTGCTGTTCAACCCCAGCTCTTGGTCAATTGTTTCCCCCCCAACACAATTAACTGAGGTGAGAGGGACTTACCAACTGTCCAGGCAGGAATCCAGGGAAGTGGTCAGAGCAGCCCTCAACCCTTGGAGTTTTAGAGGCTTTCCTGAACTTCCAGGAAGATGAGCCAAGCTTTATACACGAGGTCTTAATTGCTTTCCAAACAAATCTTCCCACACGTGTAATGCTTCTAATTACTGTAATTATTTTAACGTTGTTTACCTGCATTATTCAGTTTTCCACGGCAAATCCTGTTACCTGCTCTGGGCTTCCCTATATTTTTATAGCCACAATTAATTGTGGATGCGATTTTACCACCTCAGTGTGAACTTGTCATCGTGCAGTGAATCCCTGAACGGTTTGGGTTGCAAGGGACCTTCAAAACCATCCAATTCCACCCCTTCAACTTGACCAGGTTGCTCTGAGCTCCATCCAACCCTGTCCTGTGCTCAAACAAGAGAGACATCGAGGGCTGAAAGTCCACTAAGGGAGACCCGAAGGGGGAAAGTTTTTAACTGGTGTGCAGCAGCAGCTGAACTTGGTGGAGCTTCATGGATTTCCCAAGGATTCAGGTGGATCCTCATGGCTGAGGGTCCCAGAATCACAGGAGGGTTCAGGTTGGAAGCGCCACAACTTGTTTAACTCTCGCTTTTGAGCCCGTTTTGGGGGTGATATTACTTCGAATGCAGGGAGAAATGTGTTGTTTAATGAATAGAGAAACACCTTGAGTTGTCTAGGCTGGAAAACAACATCCTGTTTGTGGAAACAGCCAAGGCACTTCCATCCAAAAGTGCACATTCCAAAGGTGCTCTTGGCCCTGAGCTGTTTGTCTCGGATAACGTGCTATTTATATTACAACGATAAAACACTTTGCCTGCCTAAACTGCTCATGAATATTTTTTGGGCCTGTTTTGACACCCTTTGTTGTGTGGGAAACTCATGATTGGGGTGATCCTCCCCATCGTGTCACCAAAAAAAAAAAACAAGGCCAAGTCCTCACAGTTATCCCAAAAGTCCAGCCCCGAACTCCCAGTTCTCAGCAGGGGTTGCCCCCATCAAGCTGTGACTGTGAGTTGATGGCAACTGGGATGACAATTTCCTGTCCCTTGACAGTTCTGTGTGGTTAATGGATCTCTTGGAGGCTCCTAAAGCAGTTCCTCTTCAGAGCTTCTTCCTTAGAAACGACAGAAGAAGTCTCTTGAAAAATCAGCAGTTCCTGTTTCTGTGCAACTAAACCTGCAGAGCATCCAAATACCCAAAATTGGGAACTGGTTTCACAGATTCCCAGGATAGGCTTAGCTGGAAGGGACCCACAAGGATCATCCAACCCAACCCTCAGCCCCGCACAGGATCATCCCCAAGAGTCCCAGAGGATCATCCAAACCCTCCTGGAGCTCTGGCAGCCTTGGGGCTGTGCCCGCTGCC
>JAWWES010000273.1:0-16256 GCA_035583135.1 Lophotriccus pileatus | reverse complement strand
TAGAATAGAATAGAATAGAATAGAATAGAATAGAATAGAATAGAATAGAATAGAATAGAATAGAATAGAATAGGAGTCGCCGAAATGTAAGGAATCACCTGAAAGTATTTTGCCACAAGAACCTTCTCACGGATGGAGGTGAAAAGTAAGCATTCAGGAGAATAAATATATGCTGGAGATATTATGAAGTGAAACCTACTTGAAAAGGATTTGGAGGTACTCGTGCACAAACAGCAAAGGAAAGCGTCAGGAAGTACATCCACAAAGTGCTCCTGACAATAGCAAGGAAGATTTTTTTCCTTTCAGGGAAATAAGAAGAAGGTACAAGACACACACACAGTACAGGCCAGGCCAGTCCTGTTCCCCACACAAAAGAGAAGATACCAGGATTCAGCATGTTCTATAGTCTGAGAGCTGAAAAGGACCATTAAGGTTCCCAAATATTCAATAGCTGAGAAAAACATGCTCATTCACCTCATGCTCAGTATTTTCCACACTTTTTTCACTTTCTTGCAATGCAGCGTCTGCTCTCCTGGGAAATTAAGAAGTTCATCTTCTACTAAAATATGCCTAAGGTGGCCCTTAATTTATCTCCAAATTATTTATTTCATTAGCTACAGCACTACCTCCTTTTTTGCTTTTGAATAATCACATTTGCCAATCCAGACACAACAAATTCCACATTTATCACAACATACCTGCTGATATTTTGACTATATGGTTTTAGACAGAAAACTGTATTTAAAAATGAAACTATGCTACACCATATACCCCAGTGAAATTACTTTATTGTGATTTGCTTTTGTTGCAGGGATTAATTGAACTTTCACACAGTATTTTTTAAATTAGAATTACTTGGCTGCCCGTCTTCTAGCTAGTGGAACATAGCTGTCCATACATATCTTACATAATAAACTTGCTGCAGTCTGATAACATACCTGAATCATCTGCATTCTGAGCCACAGGTATATTCAACCTATTTTATATTTGTAAGCTTATTTTAAAACACACAAACACACTTTCAAGTTGTCAGTGGTATAAAGCTGGAAAATTTTCATCCAAAACATCCTGACATATATCCCTTTTCAGATGGTCAAAGTCCTAAAAAGTGCTTTCTAATCCTGAATATTTTTACTAAAATCTTATTAGAAGGTGTCAGGGGGCATAGAGATCTATAATCCTTTAAAAAAAAAAAAAAAAAAGGCTCTGTTCTCTCCCTTAAGGAAGTTTGTCTCTTTTATATTCTGTAGATTTACAAACTGAATATTCAGTATCAGCTACACATCTCTCTCCAGTGCCAGAAACAGGTCATTAACTTGTTTCTTTCCTCTTAATTATGAAGTTAGACAAGTTTATTTTCCACTTGCTTTGAAAAGGAAAGAGACAAGTTGCCAATTAACTCAGCATTCAGACTCCATCAGCGTCATCAAGCTTGAAAACTTTTCCAAGCAGAATGGCAGCAGCATGACCAACTATTTTTCCCACTTACAGATCCTTCTGTACTTGCTCCTCTGAGGGCACCAAGGGCCCCTGGAATGGGCATTCACAGCTGGGGGCACTTAATATCCTTTTTCTTATCTACCCCCAGCATTTTCCCAAAGAAGGGCATAGTTTCAGTTGATCTGTACTGAGTTACTGAGCATCAAGTTGCTCCATTTCCAAAGCAGAGCATTTGCAGCCTGTAAGAAGGAGTGAGTTACTGCTGGCATATTTTTTTCATCTGACACTCCACTAATCACATTTCAGCTTGTTCTGCTTTTCACTCATCAGTTATGTTGAATCTCAACTTCCCCTTACTCTCACTGGGGAAAAAAAAGTGATATACTGCAGCACTAATTCCCTTCCTTTTTTGTGTTATTTGTGATCTCTGTACCACAAAATGCTCTGCAAAATTTGCTAAACATGTTTCAATTAAAATTAGTGATCTATTTTGGTACCAGATTTAAATCCTTATATGCCTTCCTTATATTTTCACCAACTGGAATATGATTAGCCGTTTTTTCTCCAAAGATGGGTGGGAAGCACCTGTCTAGAGCTCTTCTGTATACCCCACCTCCAAAATGATTGGGTTATTTAGATGAAAGGAAAGGCCCATCAGCACTACAGTACCCAAATTTTGACTCCTATTGGTTCACAAGCTCAGAAAAAAACCCTCCCAGCACAGTCTGAGCATTTTCCCGTGGGACTCATTATAAGGAGCAGTTTGGTGCAGTCACGTGCCAGGCTGGATTTTCCACCCTCAGAAATAACTTGATATTCCCAGGAATTTTTCTATAATTCTTTATGATACCAAACCTTAACATCAAAGATCTTGCATTGTGGTCAGGTGGCAAAGAAAACACAGCTATTTTGAGGTTCTCACAGATCAGTGGGTATGAACATTGAAGAAAGTTCTCTTACAGTTTACCCACTGAGATGTGTAAGGACACGGGTTCTGCCATTTCTGGCAACAGCAGCAGATTTCTAGGGAAGTCTTCAGGGGCTGCTTTGAGTCCTTCAAATGCATTGGCAAAAGCAAAAGTGGAATCTGCCGTAACAGAGCACTAAAAGAGGGGAAGTGCTTTAACATCAGAAGAGGGAAAAAAACTGAGATCCCTGGTGATAATAGGGGGAAAAAAAAAAACCAAAAAAACAAAAAAACAAAACATAGTATGCACTTAATGTTCTAGCTTTCTGCCAGCATGCTTGTAGAGTAGGTTCTGAGGACATTCAGACTTCAAAGGCTGCAAATAAGCCTTTAGCATCAACCAAAACCTTGAATACCAGCTCTTCTCCCAGGCTGATCTTGCTGCCATTTAGGAAAAGTCACCTCTGGTATGGTGCCAACAATCTGTATAACCTTAGACCTCTTCCTTCTCCTCCTCCTCCCCATTACACTGTCCTAATCGTAACAATGGACATGGAGCAGACCAGCAACATGCCAATATTCAGCTATTTCTCTGATGATTTGAAAAATGAGACAATTCTAATCCCTGTAGGCCTAAATACATAAAGGTCTCTATTTGTGCTATGGCTGCAAGAAGAAATGTTTAAAGTCAAAAGCAAGGTGGGAAACCACCCAAGCCTCCCTTCAAATTCCCTGAGCTGGAGTGTCACCTTAAGCTATGCCATGATGCTCACAAGAAAAGCTACAAATTTAATACAAAATCCATGTTTTGTATTTCTCGTAATACGTTGTATCCTGCTCTAAAGTAAGTCTTAAGAAACCCTGGGATGGGAATGCATCAAGATATGGAAACACAAGACAAAAGAGAAAGGGCAGCAAGAAAAAAGGTCATTTAGCAACACACTCCAACGTGCCTTAGGTCTCAAAAAAGGAGGAGGTGAGGTCTTGCAAGGCATTACTGAGAAAGGCATTTAGGTCTGACACTCTGGTTCACCATCTCTTGGGAAAAGTGACAGAGCTCATTTTGTATCCTCCCTTTCTCTAGAGGAGGAAGAAGGGACAATGTAAGGCTAGAAGGGACTTCCATAATCAAAGCAAGAGACTGATTTCAAGTTAAAAGAGGACATTCCAGTTAAACTGGGATGTAGGAGAGGTAAGAGTTAACTACAGTGCTCAAAGACCCAAAGATCATCTCAACTGTCGAGTTTTCTTTGGACAGTGTGTCTCCTCCTACGCTGTCGACTACACCTTAGGCAAAATCAACTTCATCCTTAAATCTTTCTCAGCAATAAATCCAACTCTAGACACATACAATGCACTTCTGGTCAATCCAAGTAAGCAGCCTTTAAGCCTGTGCTCCTGAGGCATATCAGCAAGCTCACAGTTCCCCATCACACCACTTCAACAGACCAGTTCAACAGACTGTGTCTCTGTAGACAGTGCCTTGAGAGCAGATATCCCTGGAGGTAACAGCAGATCACCTTGGCTTCTGGTGCCCAGGGATAACCAAGGAAGTACCCAGGGCAGTTTGTGAAGATACCCAACCTGCAGACGTCTCAGAAATGTGCGTGATACCACTAAGCCCAAGTAAATATTGCTTTCAATCTCAGCATTTTGCAGGGCTTTGACTGACTTGTATTTTATCATCTGTGTCTTAATTACTGGGGAGGGACAAATTTTTTTTTTTAGCTGTATCTTGTATAAGCTTCCAGAAAATGAAGCTGGCAGATATTCCCATCGGACCATCATGTGAAAATTACCATCTAATGACCTAATCCTCTTACATCAGCTCATGAATACATTTCCATGAAAATGGCAGTCAGAAACTTGTCTGTCCTTGCATATTTACAATGCCCAAGTCCAAGAAATTCATTAATGATGACAGAGTTCAAAAGGCTAAGTTTAAGCAATGGACAATTTAGTGCCATTCTTACTAAAGAAATTATTTTTTCAGCCCAACGTTATCACTGGTTTTGTTCAGAAGCACCTCTGCATATGTTACATTAGATGCCAGCTTTTAGTATGTTTTCAGAATTTTAGCTGACAAAACAACAGGTTAGTGTGCAGGACATCAGCCCAAGTGTACCTGATGAAACATCACTTTTCCTAATCCAATAAAAAAAAAAAATCCTATAAATTTTAGAGATATATTTATCTTCTCCCCCAATTCTAAGCCATAAATTCTCCTTAAATCTTATCATTTGACCTCCTGGTGGAAGACTTGTGGCATTTCAAGAATAAATCAATAGTGCGTTACAAAACACTGGCTCACTGAAGAGATTCTCTGAAATGACACATTCGAGAAAAATTGGGTTTTCTAGAAAGACTCCCTGTTTTCCTTTTTGGATAAATAGCATCTGATATTCAGCATCACTTGCAGTTTAACTAGAGCAAAGAAGCTACCTAAAATCTCAATGACAGTCACAGGAAAGCTGTATCTGAAAGAGAGGCTGTAACAAAGAAGTGGAAAATTTAGGGAAATTTACTTGGACTCTAGAAATACACACTTTGGTTCCTACTGTTGCTACCCAAGACATCTGGCTGAACACCAAACAAGCCTTTCCCCTTCTGTGTTGCTGCTCTAATTCACACAAACGGATATATTTGTCTTTCCTTTTTAAGACGGTAAACTGGTAAATGAAAGGGTAAAGTCGCCTTGGAAAGGAAAGTTTCATTATAAGGAGCATAGAGCATTTTGTGTTCAGTATATCAGCTGTATTTTTCAAAGGAAAGACCCCTATTAATAAGAAAGGGGATTTTGACATCTTTAGAAGCGGAAGCGTTTTTGTATTAGCAGTAAAAGATGCCACAAAGAGACAGTGGTTCATGAGAAAGTTAAAAATAGTCTTAACAGATGTCACCTGCAGCAAAAGCTAAACCATCCTTTGTTATTACTCTTCTTTCTTGTAAATACCATATTTGATATCCAAGCAAAAACACCAATAGGAAGCTTCAGTCAACTTCCCACTTAAGCTGAAAATCAGTCATCATCAATCCCAAACAAGGTAAATTAGCAGCAGCAGAGAAGCCAGGAGCTCGGACAATTAACCAACAGCTGGACAGTCAGGAATATGCTGGAGATGACCTGAAGGAGTAATAATGTCAAAATTGACTCCAGTTCAGTCAATTGGCTGCCAGCAACTCAGCACTTTTCAGGACCAATCAAGGAGAAAAACACCTGAAACCAGATAGGTTAACAATGCCCCTGGAGAGCTCGTTAGAATGTCTTTGCTTTATGCTTTTTTCATGGAGGTTAAAAGAATATAAAATTAAAAAAAAAAAAAAAAAAAGAAAATTCTGGTTTATGAATCAGAATTGCCTCCCCAGCCTGTTTCCTTCCCTCTTACTAACAGCACTGCCAGTTCTTTTCTACCACATTTCAAATTTGTTCCATTAGGAGTTCTCCAGACTTGATCTCACCACATACATCTTAATATATCGGAGGCTGGATCCTGCCAGTACTGTCAAAGAGCTAAACAAGTAAACAAGAACAAACATTTTCCAATGTTTTGTTTGGAGAGAGAGAGAAGTTATCAATACAGCTTATACACAGTTTGCAGCTCCCAAGGCTCCTCTCGTCAAACCTTTACAATATCAGCTTGTTTTTCCCTCAACCTCTCACACCCCTTATGCTCCCAAACAAATGATGCACATATGACTCCTCTTTCTTTCACTCCCATTCTGTTGTTTTGTTTTTTTTTTTCCCCCAGAACCACACCTATTTCATCTTCTGTCTTCTTCCATATGCCAAATTCATAATAATTCCCTCACGTTGTCAGTCGTGGTGCAGAGACAGCTGCCACATCAGCTCCCCAACTGCTCTCAGCTGGAACTGTCATTCAGAACTGAAAAGTCACTTTTTAACTCAATAAAATAAAAAGCATATACAATTCTTCTAGCTGTGGTGAGTTAGTTTTTTTCTCTTGGGGAAACAAACCTTCAACAAGAGTTCTCAGCTTACAAAAATTGCATCATGCCATATAATATTCTATGCAGATCCTTACAAAATAAAAAAGCACATCCTGAATAGAAAAGAATGGACAACCTCAACAGAAAAGAATGAACTTCAGTAAGATAAACCAGCACCACAGTATTCTCCAGTTTAGTACTCTAACTGAAAAAAACCACACACCATTCCCCTTCCCCCCTCCAAGTGGAAGCACAAAAGGCAAAGATCATGGGTTGAGTTAAGAACAATTTACTGGGAACAGCAATAAGATAAGAAAACAAGCAGTTGCACAACAATATTAATAACAGAAGTATAGAAAATAGAGAGTGATTCACATGAAAAAATGCTCACCATGAAGCCTGAAACAATAAACAATACCAGGTGGCCCCCCATGCTGCTTTTTCTCAACTGCACCAGAACCACCTCTCCTTGGAAGTGAGAGTCACTTTTCCCAGCCCCTGGCAATGATGGTGTAGGTGGTACAGAATAACTCCCATGTCCTCTCATGGCTACTGCAAAATGTAACCCTGTCCGGGCCAAAACCAGGTCAACCAACATAGAATTTAAAGAATTTTTTATGGTGACCAATTAATTTTGTTTTTAAAAACTCAGTGCTTCTAGTAAACTCTCCAGTAAATGGCTCATCATTTTCCACACTTCTGCCCAGTGCTGGAGCAGTGCAACATCAGCCCATTGCAGCAAATCCCCATTTACCCACCAGAGTGACTGTGTGCTGGGGGCTATACTACCAGACGGAAAACCTATGCCAGCCCTCTGTTATTTATGCAGAAATTCCTCAGGAAAAATCAGTTTGTTTCTTTTCACATTTGGAGGCTTTTACTAAGGGAAAACCAACAGGAGGTCCACCAAAAATCCCTTGTTCTTCTTGTAAGGGATTTGCCAACACTGGCCTGTGCTAAATACATTGGCATAGCAGGAGAAGAAGCAGAACCAAGAAAAGCCTGCACCACTAAGAACGTTCTGGCACCCATTTCTGGCACTCACAGGAAGCTCACGCATCACTGCTGGATTCCCATTTCCATTCATCTACTGTCAGTATCATCTGATCTTTCCCTCTTGTAAATAAAAACAGCTGATAACACACCAGGGTGCTTTGGGCCTCCTCAAACAGGCTCTGGTAACTTGTGGGGTCTTTTTCTGCTTTGGAATTTAGTGGGGTTTCAGGGTTTTTTTCCCCAAAAGAATTAGAAGACTTCTTAAAATTAGTAGGAAAATAATTACAATTTTTAAAAGGATGTGTGAACTGATTTGGACTTAGCATTATGGTAATCACATTAGTGAGTTAGGCAGGCATGCAAATATATTTGCTCAGAATAAAGTGCAGAGTTAGAAAAGTACGATAGAAGGCACAAAAGATTCTTTTCTAACATGCCTACACATATGGATATATATGTGTGTATAACATCCAATATGCAGGAAATTTTTGCACATTTATTGTCCAGACTTGCACAACATCTTAACTTGGTGATCTATCAGTCATGGGTTTATAAAAAAGAAAAAGCAGTATATGCAGCAATCACAATTAGCTTTAAAAACAATTTAACTGAATCTGCTTGGAAATTCCTTTCAATCAAGAGAGCTCTTCATATTCTCAGCAGCTTCCAAATTCATTGAAATCCAGGTGGGATGGGGCTTGGAGTAACCTGGTCTAGTGGAAGGTATCCCTGTCCGTGGCAGGAGGGTTGGAGTGAGTTCGTTTTTAAGGTCCTTTCCAACCCAAACCATTTCATGATTTCAAGAATCATCTTTGACACAGCAAAGCACTTCACAAGTACAAAACAAAGACACAAAACCACTTTCAAGGGAAACTATACAAAAAGAGAGGCTTGAAACTATTCAGGAACCCCAAAAGCTCCAAATATAGCTTTTTACCATCCAAAAAAATTCCCATTTACCATCCAAAAAATATCTGCCAGTCTAGAAGTGATCAGACCCATCGTTCCTGCCGTTATCTACTGGACCCAAAAAAATTGCCCTTATGCCTGTCAAGGAAAGATTCACAGGAAGAGGAGTTTCAAAAGTATAAATAGCTTGCATTGCATCTCACAGGAAAATCATTTTAAAAAATCCTCACACTGTGACCACAAGTGTGACGTGGGCTGTAAATGCATGATCCTGGTACCACGACAAGCTGCTGGAAGCTGCAATACTACAAGTTAGAGATTCCCTTGGTAAGGAGAGCAGGCTAACATCTCATAGCAGCATTAAGCCTCTAGGAAAAGGCTGCCGAAGCTCATGCACAAAAGCAAGCTGCCTCCCCCTCGGTCTTTCCAAGAGCTTACAGTAGCGAGATTCCACATCTGGACAGTGACTTGATTTGCTGTCACTGTGGTCCTCACTGACGTGCCACAACCCTGTTTGCCCGCTCGGGGTCGCAGCGCTCCCTGGAGAGGTTCATATACCCTTCTCCAGTACCTGCTAACGAGCCTGTCCCACCCCTCACTCACCGCAGTGGTTCCCGAGGAGAGGCCAAGCCCAGCCAGGAATCAGCTCTAGTTAATGTCTCATTCAGACAGGCAAATGAGATAAAACAACAACAACCCTGGTCCATGTGCCTGGCAATCTTCTCATGCTTTGGAAGCAGTCCTAGGCTATTGGGCACAAAAACACATGTTATTTGTGGGCCACCTGAAAACAGTTTCTGGATTGGACAGCAGCTTTAAATTCACTATATCCCCCACATTAATTTGTGTTGATTTCACTTGCATAAACTCAAGGGGCAGAAAATAAATATTTTTCTGCTCCTTACTCTGGTTCACTTATCTGCAGCACACAAATATTAAAACCAGCTACAACAATAAACAGCCAAAGGCCGCTTCTCAGCAGAACAGTTTGCATTAGCATTTGCTGCCAAGGAAGGAATTCAGGCACAAGCCTACAGATCAGCAGCATCCCTAATTTCCAACGTTTGTAAGATAGGAGGAAAGTTTTCTCAAATATCTTCCATAAGAAGTGACTCGGATCACCAGCTCTCACACTGAAATGTGACCCCACTGATAGCACAGGCAATTTTGAGACACACATCCTTCTCTGGGGTTGAGATTGCATCACAGATGGTTCTGGAGGAGATCAAAAGAGCTCTCCCAGTCCCTCATCCTGAACTGATCTAAATGGTAGATCACTAACAGTCAGCCCAGGGGAGTTCCTGTCTTTCATTCTAACACCAACTCCATGGGAAGGCACCTTAATGTTATTTGTTAACTTTGCATGTTGGCAGATATGTTAACAGATATTTTGCTGCCTCTCAACAAATTTCTTATCCCTCTACAGCTTTAGAAGAGAACCTTCAAAATTATTTTTCCTGATCAATTATTCAAGATACAGATAAAATTTTCCATAACATGGATGATCAAGAGAGTACATTCTTTAAATGCTCTACCTAACTTTAAGGCCTCAGAGCACACGATAAGTTGAGCATCAGCTCCCAGCTATGGCTCAGTGCTGTTATCCTGGCACCTTCACATCCTTTTTACATCATCCTAAGATAACATTTGGGTGCAATTACTAGAGTTTGAACTACCCCTGCTACCAGTTGCATACAGATTATTGTTCCTTCCCTGAACTAATAAAAGAATTACACAGGAAGTTGAGGTTAGTCTTAAATCAGTGCATGACAAGAGCTATCTCTGCAAATGCAAGAGGGAGAAAATTGTATGGCAGGATCCTGGCTTGTTCAAACCTTTAGATGGATTTCTTTTAACTCTCTCCTTATGGTGAGCTGCCCACCATGATTTCTCCTGAATCAAAAAACAGCTTAGTTTTTTAAACAGCAAAACTACAAAGCAATCAGCAAAGAAAAACCAGAAACAAGGTGTACATGCAAACCTTGACCCCTGCAAGCCTGTAGCTGGACTGTGCTTCCATCCTTGGGTTCAGCTGGGTAAGTGACCAGCAGAGCAGCTCAGTGTCTTCTCAGTCTCCTCATGCCAGCTCATGGCTGTGACTGCTGTTCATCCCGTCCTGCTACTTCTCAAACTTCCTCAAACACACAGGAATGGCACCCAGTTATGAACTTAAAGAAACAAAATGGGAGGAAGAGCAAATGCTGTCAGTCACTGAGAGCATCAATGCTCCAGAGCAACTGAAAGCTCTTTACTAACATGCACCAGAGCTTGGAAATAAAACACAAAACCTCCAGCATGCATTTGCTCTGCTCCCCTGGGTGCTATCTGCAGTTCCACTGGAGAGCCTGTTTGTACACTGACATTTGAGGGTAGTCATGACTCCTTGCACGAGAATAACATGCTCACAGAAATAACTATAACTCAGACAGTGTTTCACAGCTCAGAATAAAAAGCAGATGCCACTTTCACTACTGTTCACTAATGGCCATGCAGGGATCAGACAGAGAGCAGACACCCTAGCACTAAGGACCAGACAGCTGCTGCCTTAAGCACAGGGAGGGGAGCACAGAGGAGGGGGAACACTGGTGCAGAATAGGACTCCCAGTTACACAGAAGCTGCTCTATTAAACTCTGTAACACAAGAGTGCCTGTGAAACTTGAGTTTTCAACACTGGTACACAGCACTGGAAAGCTTCTTTACATGAGTCTTCTCCTGAGCACACACACTTACCCTTCTTCACAGCTAATGCAGGGAGCGGCACCATTGAAATAACAGTTTAATTTCTCCTTTTCAGCCAAGCTGTGGGACAGCTCTTTTTTGGCAGTGTTTACAGGAAGGCTCACTCTGCTTCAGAAGAATTAGCCCTGCAACCAAAATCAGAAGAAACTTTCAGTCTTCCTGCCCTCACTCCTCTCCTGCAGCCATGCCTAGAAACTAAACTATCCTTCCCATACCTTCTACTGCTGCATCAGTTTTCCCCATAGCCTGCACAGTTATTTCTGTATCCCCTCTGTGCATATCAGGCTCAGACAACATTTACAAACCTTTCACTGAGTAAGAACCATACATTTCATAGATACAGATAGACATTTTATATATATGTATAACTATATGTATGTATTATTTGTATTCCAAGATATTCTGAAGTCCTTTGGAGACTCTCTAGCTAAAGCAGTAACTGTTTGGATTTATAAATTATATCATTTTATCTGTCTAAGAAAAGAGCAGATGAAGATTGACCTGACAGGACAAATGTGGGGAGAGGTCTGTGGTGAAACAACTTCAGTTAATTCCCTCTGGACTTACCTGATTTTCAAATCTATGAAGACATACAGACCATAACTGAGTTCAATGTCTTAAAATACCAGCAAGTTAAAACAAAGCAAAAAATGAGGCTACAAGTTTGGCAGGCTGTAGAAGTTTTTTTAATCCACTACTTTCTCCTGTCAATGACACTAGGACCAAACAGCTTCAGGAAACAAAAACTGTGATGACCCAAGGCCTGTCCTGGCTCCTCCAGCAGCACCAGTGCTCCCTGACACTGCTGTTATGACCCACCCCAGAACGGGAGAGTAACCCAGGTTCTTGTTAATAAATCCCTTGGGATGGATTAGAGTGAAATCACAACTGAATAATTAGTGTTTGTAAATACATATCTGTAGGGTTTATTTTAGAACACTTTGGATTCAAAGGAAGACAGGTGTATTGCTGTTTTGGTTGTTATCATCTATAGTGATACAGCAATATTAAAGCATAAAAATAACACTTAAGGAAATGCATAAGGAAAAGAAAGAAAGGATAAAAGTGGGAAGATGTATATATTCACCATCTGCTGGATCCAGAGATGAAAAGTGGTAGTTGCAGCTTCAGCGTCTGTTGGTTGAAGATGGTGGTTGGAGTCCTGTTGAAAGTGATGGTCTTGATCCGTTAGGGGTGGGGGAAGACTCCCCAAAATTCCAAGATTTTCATGACTTATATACACTCAGGCTAAGGTGGGAACACCTAGTACCTCCCCAGGGGCGGGGAGTTTCAATGTCTTCGATACTTCCTGGAGGGGTTTTCAGAGCCAAGTCATCATGTAATAGAGGACATTGGCAGGATGAGAAGGATTATCCCACCTCAAGGATCTGCCTCTTCCCTTATCTGGAAATCCAGTTTGTAGACTCAGGTATGCACACCCTTCTGCACCTGGAATAGCTGGACAACAGTACTCCCCTTTTACGGTCCTTTTGCCATCCGAATTAGGAGGGATATTCATGGAAAGACGGACTTCACTGCATGAGCAGCTGTTTCTTGGCAGTTTGCTACAGGGGACAGAAATCTTTTGGTGATCTTAACAATGTTGAAGCTATTAAACCTTTCAGTCTCTGACACACACCATCGTCGGTGCAGAAACCTTTTGGAAAACCTGGAACAGCAAAGCGCAGCAAGAAAGTGCACTCACAGCTTACCCATGTTTTCCCAACAAGAGCAGCTCTTTCAAGACAAGCCATCACAGATGCACAGTTAACAGGCACAATATAGGATAAAAATGAACCTTGAATTAGATTATTTCTGTCAGTGAAAACTACTGGAAAACACGGACTTTACAGCAAACCCATTATCATTACATTCTTAATACACAAAGTAATACCATGGTACCTCAGATATCTCATAAATTGCTCCAGAAGAGACCATTATTTATTCAACTTGACCAACAGCCACAGGATCTTCACTAACATTCCCCATCCTCCAGTTTTAGGCAACAACGTAAATTTACTCAGCTCCTGCAAAACCTGGGCAAGGCAAATGCTGAGAGCTGGGAATAACAAATGTCTGCCCAAAGCCCCAACCCCAGCTTTAGCCTTAATTTTGCAAAACACTGTATTCGATACAGTAATTTATACAATTATTAAAATAATGCATAATATAAACGATGGAAATGCTTTGAGTCTGGAAAATGCTCTGTAGTTTTGTAGGGCAGGAGAAGGAAAACAAGTAATGGGAAAGAAACAGCTTTATAACCCTCTTAAGTTTGGTTTGGCTGCAATCAGGGAAACATAAACCAGCACATTAAGGATTAGCCCAGGAAGAATATCAATTCAGACACAATAGCTGTTTGCACTGCCAAAATGTTCCAATTCTTTTAAATGAAGTGTAACAGCAGTAATTGTGTTTCTCTGAGTGAGCTAAGAGGCAAATGGTGCATGAATCAATAACGATGTGACTTGTTCACCATTTATCTCTTTGCATGGACCACAGGAAATCCAATTGCATAATGACATTATTCAAAGCCTGTTGAGGGCACAGAATAACCAGGTATTGTTAGCAGGTGCATTCCCATCTTCAAAGGGCAGATACACACCAAGGGGGATCTGGTGAGCCGTCAGCCAAAGCTTCCACTAATAACGGGGTCACACTCCCTGAAATTACCAGTGCTGCGCAAGGGGACTTAATTTTCACTGTCAGAGAACCAATTGCAATAAATATCTTCAACATTTAGACATTTTTTGGAAGCTTCAAAGTTTTTCAGCTGCTACACTGAGTGCTACTAATACGTCTGCTGGACTCCAGAAATCAGACTGCAAGGAACGAATTAGGACATTCAGACATGGGTACTTTAACACAATTATAAATCCCCTACTCAGATACCTGAGCAAGCTGCAGGTTTAGAAGAAAGTTTGCAAACCTAAGTGCTAAAACCACTGCTCACAGGAATAAGCATGTGGATGAATAAGCATGTGATTTTAGTGATTTATCTTCCTTCGTAGCTGAAGCACATTTGTAGTGTTGAATGATTTCTGCTCCAACATTTCCAAATTCCCATTTACGCCATTGGGAATGGGACAGCAGTGCCACCCCTGGTGACAAGCCCAGGATGGCAATGCACATATTTAAAAGTGCTTTCTAAATCCTCAGTTATATCCCAGGGAGGTGGGAGCCCAGGAAAGGCTGCTGGTCCTGACCAAGCACACAGTTCCTTCCTGCGCTAGCTGGCCAGACAACCTCCCCCTCTCCAATCTAATGCTGTAAAATATTCATCTCCTCCCCGTGTAATTTATCTTGCTCTGAAAAAATCCAGTATGAAACCACAAAGACCAATCCTTCTGACCCACTTAATTTAATGAACTGCACGTTTCTACACATCCCTTATTGATCTGGAGAACACTAAACACTAGCAGACGTGTGGCTAAGGCACAGGGAGTTTGCAGCCCTATGGGGAGGAAGGGGTTGAAAACAGAAGTTTGACAAGGAGGAAAAGTTGAGTTTAGAATTTCTTTCACTCAAAGACCAAACTTGCAGCTGGGAAATGCTAAGAATGTTGCTTCAATGTGAGCATTTTCACACCCTGTGTTTCCTTTGGATTGTTTTCTGTCTGTTGAAAGAAATGGAATTCTCTCAAAGAAGATAACAGCAAGTTGTTCAAAACTTAGAACTTAGAAGCATTTTTTCCCCACAGGCCTGGGGGGAAAGGGAGATAAGAAAGTTTAGCACTGCAAGAACAGCCTAGTGAGCTATTTGTTCATGTATCAGCCTTCTGGTATATAAAGCAAAGCCCAGACCGGGCTGGCGTTTTTTGCCTCTGCTAAGTTTGCACTAATTTAGCAGTGTATGGATGTCCCTGAAATGATGGAATAAATCTACTCTTCACACTGCAGCTGTGGGTTGTGGCTGTCTTGGTGTTACCTCCATACACTCAATTCTTACAAGCTGCAATACAAAAGTTGATCTTCTTCGGCTCAGAAAACATCTGTCTTCAGCTGGCTGCATTTAAAAGAAAAAAAAAAATGAGAGAAAAAGCGAACACCAAAAAAAATTAATTATTTAGGAATAAAAATTATTTTTTACAGTTTGTTTTCTGTACAAATTGCCTGCTTCTTTACATCTAAACCAAACAGAGCAGTTACTGCCAGCTATATCTGAAACTCAGAGTTTTAGCCAGAAGGGACACTGAACACTCCACCAGGTTCCCCTCCCTCTCCTACAAAGAACTCTTCTAAACCTGCAGTCAGATACTCAGAGGGCATCTGCAGTTCAAGCCTTTTTGCTGCACTGTGCTGCCTGCACTTCCCTCCCTGTGGCAGAATTAAATAAAAAGTAAGCCAAAAAAATTCATCACAAAATAGTCATCATAGAATAAGAGAGTCCCTAAAGAAGCTGTTGTACCACAGATGAGTAAATGTCTTCCCAAGGCAAAAACAGGTGAGTTACAGGTCTCCATTGTTTATGAAACAGGGAGAAATTTATTGCCTTATACATCCTCTTCTGCCATAGGATTATCAATTTAATAGTTGACCTGCTTAAAAGCAATACTGCAGTTTGCTGTGGCTAAAGGTAGTTACTTTTATCATCAGAATGGATTAGAGTTACGTGATATAAAACCACGATAAGAACTCAACCTTATAGTGTAACAATAACTTAGTTTTATTACCAGCCTTGAAGAAAAAAATAGGAAATGGGAAAATTCAAATAAACGCTAAAAAAACCCAGCAAGTCTTAATGGACAGATGAAGACTTCAAAAAAATTCAAAAGCTGAAAACAGCAAATACTTTTTAAAGATATCAAATTAATTTATGTGGATTTTTAATACAGTCCTGGTTTTACCACAGTCATCACTTGCCAGAGAAGACTTGAATTGCTTTACTATTCAGCATCTTGTAAATCAAAACAGATCCCAGAGTCTGGCATCGTGCACATAAGATGACAGAAGAAGCCAGGGATCTCACTTTGAGGTTATATCAAGAGCCACGTGTGAAAGATCAATTCCCACAAAAAGACCCACTTCAAGATGACCTACTCTTTAAAATGATGCAATTTTATCTATTGATAAAATTGAGCATTTATCTATTGATAATGATGTCCAGTCACTGCTACTCTGGTATTCCTTACTTTGGGATAAGCCAAGATAAGCTCTGTTCCAAGGATGCCCAGGGAACTAGAGGCCATGAATAAGACAAATGTTTCTCTTTTTTTTGGTTATAAAATAAAGGAGGAGACAAAAATATCAAATAGAGGTATTTTACGCTACTGATACTGAGTCGGTTTTATTTTTAAAAGAAACAACCCAAAACAAA
>JAWWES010000272.1:0-16266 GCA_035583135.1 Lophotriccus pileatus | reverse complement strand
CCTAATCTCCATTTCAAACAGGTCCTCCTGGCTGTGGCCCCTTTGAGTCAACCACTGACTTACAAATCCCTCAACACAAGTATAATTTTGTTTTCCAGCACTTAACATCTCTATCAATATAATTCCTCAAAAAACACTTTTAGTGCATCCCCTCTGTTTGAACAGGAACAGAAAAAAATGACGTGGCCAAAAATTTTAGGGCACATGAGATGGTAAAAATAGATAGATCTGTTCTTGAATCGCAAAAGCGCAAGTAACTGAACAGACTCATAGTTCATACTCATGTTCATTTCTTTCTAATTCAAATAAAAGTTCGCTCCAAATGACTGGTCTTCCCCTTTCTGAAGATAAGGGAAAATATTCTGCATGAATCCATGTGGTCTTGTGCTTTAATTGTAATGGCAGAGAAATGGAATTATCCAGAGATGCCATCTCCATTAAACAGAGTTGTGGTCCCAACAGAGTAAATGCCAAAAACAACAGAGTCTTCTCTTTATACTGCAACCACTCAGTGAGAGACCAAGGGCATGCGTGTAAAGTTGTGAGGTTCTCACAGACATCTTTTTTTCTTCCAACTAAGGATTGTACTAGAGGCACTGCAAGTGCCAGTACACCAACAAGAATAAAACCAGCAGGCCTCTTCCCCAATGTCATTACCCTCACAAAAAAGATATACAGAGGTTTTATAGATATAACACCACTCCTTTAAATTAACGTGCTTTTTTGGTCATAGTACTGTGCTTTCCATTTTTCATCATTAAGCCATTTGCATTAAATACTGAACTGATTAATGTGGCATTTTTCACGAAACTGCTTCAGGAAATGCTGAACCTTACCTGTGGGATCCTTTTCAATAATTCAATCTCCTTATTTTAATTAAAACTATGTTATGAAATTAGTACTTATTTACCCTGGAGATACTCAAGAGAATGTCACGTGTTCCTTCTAGTGGAAAGGCAATCCCTCAGTACAAGAAAACATATATATCCATTTCTGCTTGCAAGGAGACCTGTGCTTCTACTTTTTGGTCAATTCATTTTTTGAGAAAATAATACCTGGAATATTGAACTGTCTTTATGCACAGAATGACAGACTTTTTAAACTAGAAGACCCTGAAGAAAAAAAACCAACAAAAAAAAGGTAACAATAGTTAGACGTCTTTTCTTGTATTTTACTAATTATTCAAGCTGTGACTCTTAAAAACGCTTATTTAAAAGTGGAACAAATATTATGGAACAAAATATTGCCTTCAACAAACTTCATCAGATCAATTTTTTTTGGTCTTAAGAGAAAAGCAGCGCTGGGGTGCCACCACCGGGTGAGCTGCAGCAATACCATTTGCAGATTTCAAGTTTTGGATATTTACTTAATCTGAACCCATGCTTACAGTTGAGTCTTGGGCAACGCTGCAGTGAAATGGTGAAAAATCTTTTGAAGTTACTTCTGAGAAATCTCAATAGTAGGAAGACTCATTTTAAAAATCAAACACATGTTATTATATTAACCACAAAAAATCCTGACAGTGTGCACTGTATGACTAGTAGATCAGTGCATTCCCAAGCTCTCTCCTCTTGCATCGCTGAGACACTCTGAACAGCCTTTTGCTGTAAAACACAGCTCTGAGTTGTGTTACTATAATTACATGGTCTGAAATGAGAAACTACAGGGTCCAATACCATATAGAATATAAATACACTGCCACATTACTTTGCATAATTGGCCAGATTTTACAGAACGCATTTTAGATTCTTTGTCGTGTTTTTAATTTTTTATATTAATTTAAAGGAAAACCAAGGCAGACATTTTAATACGGTATGCTTCTAGAAAAGTGAATAAATTTCAGCTAAACCCCATATTATATATAATGGACTGGCACGTATCCAAAATTAATTTTTAATTACAAATTATAATTTATAAAATATTAGTCTGAATTATAGTTACAAATTATTTGTAATGCCTCTTCCTAGTAAATTTGGATTACAGTACAGTGTTAGTTAAAGATAAGACAGTTAAGTGTCTGTTATTCATTATCTCCTTCCCTTAAATTTTCACATATATCCTGGTGTTATAGGAAACTGTATATGTGTGCAACAGGCAAAAGATGTCCAAAGCTTAGTATTGTTGCACATAAGGTAGGCCATTTGGTAATTAGTCCAGTCTATATAAGCTTGTCAGGTAAGATAAAAGTATTCATACATACCTAGAAGGAGTAATTTCTCCCTCATATATTTCTCAGCAAAATCAAAGTGAATGAGATACAGCTTTCAGATACATTTTTGGAGGAAAACTCTAACCAGATCTGTAAAGATGTTGCCTTTATTGCTCGTCGTGGCATGTACATCGTGGCATGATATTAGTCTTAACTGCTGTGCACTTCCTACAGTTAATCCTCCTGTTTATTATTTCGTTTGCAATAACTATAATAACATCACCAGACCCAGAGGGAATGGTTGTGTGATTGGCTGTCCCTATTCAACCTAGCACGGCAATGCCTTAGAAGATTACCCTTACTAATCCACTAATGGAAAGCTATTGCTTTTGTTTATAGTGGAAATCAGAAAGACTTTCTTTTATTTATTGTTCTTCTTTATCTAGCACGAATAGTCTTCAATCTGCTAAGAAAATTTTAAGATGAATCTCCATAAAACCTAAATGTTTTTACCTGTATATATTTGTTATTCATTAAGTCTGAAAACCGCAGTGTTCATCAGTTGCCTATGTACAAGTAGGCAGGTACCAGTGCAGCTGCCCAGTTGTCTCAAAGATGGCTTCGGAAGAATATGCCACCAACACATAAGCTTTCTGTCTTGTGGTAATGCCAAAATTATCAAGGATCCATTTGCTGGGAATTTTTTACCCTTGATCAAGAAAATAAATTTCTATGATTTTAATTGTTTAAGTAATACTGAGAAGGTCAGTCACGCATTGTTGTGACGTCCAAGTGCTTTTAGATGAGGCTATTCTGAGAGGTGAATTAGGGTAAAATCTGGATTCAAAAGTACACCAAATAAAGTCCCCAAAAATGTTTCCCAAAACATGTTAATGTGCTATTATGGGCTATTACAGGAGTCTCAATAGTGCTTCTGTCCTGGACCTGCCTGCACCATCCTAATGGTCTCCTGGAGCAAGTTCAGCAGTCCCTGATGCCACCCTGCTGACACCCTCAATTGGTCCTATCCCCTACATCTTTTTTGCATATCACTTCCCCCCAGAGTGAATAAGGTGTCTTCGTTGGCATGGTCGTTCAGGACCAGGCAATCCAACCTAAGACCATAAGCAGATCACAAGTCAACAGCTCAAGTGAAGTTGTCCACTGAAGCACAGCCTCTTAGTAATTGATTACTTTCAGTATTCAGCTTCTTAAACTGGGTAATCTAAACATCGCATCTTTTTATCTATCCTTTAATGAGGATTAGAGTACGCTCTATTTTACAACTAATGTGGAGAGCCAAGATGATTAGATAGTGGACATTCATAAAGGTACATGACATGATTTTACTCCAGCCAGAAACTAATTGCCATGCAGCCACTTACTCCAGCAAAAGTGGAATGGGAGAGAGAATCAGAAGAGAAAAACTAGAAAACATGTGGGTTGAGATGATGGCAATTGAGGGGGAAGCCATGGAAGAAAAAAATACGATGAACTGACCATTATCCATGTCCCTGTGCCACTGCTACAGAGGAGAAAGACGAATCTGTCCTCTGGAATAGGGATATAGCTATGAAATGGAACAATTTACTTCTTCTATCTTTTAGCAATTTGCCAAAGCTGCCAGAAACACTAATCTGTAATAGGAAGGCTGAAAATCCCGTGTCCTTATTTAACAAAAAATGAGTTTTAAATGCAGAAAAGCCCGGTATAACAAAATCACTGTCATCCAAATTCATAAGTGTGTCACTGAATATGGTGATTTAACTGTACTAGAAAACACTCGTTTTCATTGCTTAGGCATGGAAACTATGCCTACCATACTGATCTAAATTATGTCATCCTTGGGTCTGTAGCAGAGTTTCTAACACCTGATCCTGCCTACTTTTTTTGCAGGAAAGTATAAAAGCTGTTTAGACTTGACAGCAAGTCATACATAGGGGCCTACTGTATGAACACACACACATAAAAAGAGGATCAATTTGCAAAACAATTCCAGAACATCTAGAGAAAGAGGACATAAAAAAGAAACTCTAATCAATGTAATAAATGGACAGCAAATAAAGGAGTCTTTGATGCTCTTAAAGATATTGCTGATATGTTTTTAATCACTAAATCTACAACACAGAATGAGGAATAATACAGAAATAGAAGGATTTAAATTAAAAAATATTGAAGGTAAAAACTGCTGCAGGAACTGTGGCCAATATAGTTTTAGATTTGTAGTGTTTTCAACAAGTATGATGTAATAATGTAATACCTCAGAAATGACAGAGAGGAAGAGTTTTGACCTTTTAGTTCCAGGGAAAATGAAAAGTATGAATATTTTTATTAGCAGCACTGAAATGTATCTCGTCTGGAATGAGGTGTGCTATTCGGTCTTATGCAAAATTAATTTTCATATTTCAAAATATGTTTGGCTGTCACCTCTTGCTTTTTGTTTCTTTTGTTTTCTTTTGTTCTACTATTCGTATTTTAACTTTTAAATTTTTCATTTTCTGAGACTGCTTAATGGCCGATTTCACACTCTACCATAATTAGCCACACTAGGGAGCAGAAGGACGATAGCAGTTGGGAAAGAGGAATATCAGAAGTAATAAAGCCCCATAGTTAGCCAGAGCAGGTAGTTGGATTATCACAAAATCTGTAATGTTCAGTTAGGGATTCAATTTCTATAGACATTTCTTCACCACTTTGTCATTCTTGACTACACTGCATAGACGGAAGCAAACACTTTTAACTCAATGATATTCAGCATTTTTTCCCCTGGTGTTTTTTCTTGACTGCTTTTAAAAAATGTTTCCTTTCCTGTCACAGCATCGTCAGCAATGCTGGTTCTTCAGCCCCAACAGCCACCTTAATTTATTGCAAGTATGGGAAAAAAGTTCACTACCTCCTACCCAGAGGGTAAACCCTTCTCCCCACCCTTGCACTTGATCATTGCTTGGTCTTCCCAAACTTATTCTTGCTCTTCTTCCTGGCCATGGCTTCTTCCTCCTGCTCTGAGTCATCAGCATAATTAGACTTTCACCTGCTTGGAGTCCTTTAATTTAAACTGGCTTCCCCTCACACTGCCAGAACAAATTTATATGGGAAGAGCATGCAGCTAATGCCAAGCATCCTGCACCAAACACAGACAGGGTTGCATGCCTGCCTCTCTTCACGTCAGTATTTGCCTTTATGTGCATTCAGCAGTCTTCCAGTGCTGCCTTCTTCTCCAGTGAAGATGGCAACCTTCCTATGTTATTTGGTTCTGCCTAAGGGTGGTTGAACATCTTCGGTTTGTACAGAAAAAAATTATTTATATTGCATATGGTATAAATAAGTGTTGAGATATTGCGGGGATAAAATACTTAATGTAAAATAATGAATAAATACCCTAATTGCCATTGAATTTGGCCTAATTTTTTTTCTCATGACCTGTTGGAAACTCAAAACTTAAATCCCTTTCTTCACTAAAGTAAGCCTCTGCATAATGTTAAAGTTCTGGTTTATTAGAGCACTGCTCATGAGGGCTTATATTACTAACAATTAAAATTCTTTTAAATTTTTTTTTAAACATAATGGAATTTGATGAATTAACCGCTAAAAATCAAATTAATTTTGCAGAAAGGTCTTCACATAAATAAAGATTTGGCTTGCATAAATTTAGTTTAACAAGGGTATATATTATTTGTTCAAAAAAAAAATCTATAAAGTCTAAATTGGCTTCTAAAACTCAGTAAATTGTAAGTAGAATCCTGAAATACTTACATTGTCATTGTAATTTTTTTTGAGATATAGCTAAACAAATGTTCAGAATTGTTGATAAATCTGGCCTTCTAAACATTGAATTCAGCTGTGAAAAATGCCTTATCCTAAAAGGGTCTATCTGAAATTGGTACTTCTCGCAGCTCTAATACAAATTATCACACTCAAACACAAGCTTCAGAGCCACCTCTTTCCAAATATAAAGCTGAAGCAAGAGAGGTCTGACACCCGCTTTGAATCCAGTCTGTACAAAGGTCTCTGAAACACACCAACTAACACTCACAGGAATTTTCAATGTTTTCTCATGGCTGTGCACCAGCATAACCAAACATAGATCTTGCCCCCATTAAGTCTATTTTGATTGCAAGTACCTGACAGTTACAGGAAACAACCTGAAGCACCTGTTGCTTTACTTTAGAAAAGATCGTCACATCTAGAATTTATTCAGTGTCATTCAATGTCGCTATGGCCCTATAAACTCATTGCCTTAGACTTATTAACTGGGAGGGGAAATGACCAAAATGGCTTATATAACTAGTTCTGGAAAATATCTTTGAAGAAACACAAAACTGCTTAACTTCTCAAGCTTGAGCTTGCAGGATAACATCGAATGGAAAACTAAAACAGATTTAAAAACTGAAAAATATTAGTCTTTGTATATTTTCTTTTTAAAGGTAAATAGGGATTATAATAATAAAAAGTAATAAATTACATGAGAAAATTATTAATAGTGTTAAAACCAAGACATACAGGTAAATTCTGACAAATAATTTTAGCCTGCGCCACATAACGTTTTACTTTTCACAAAGAGGAAGCTACATGGTGAGTGACAGTATAAACCAAATGCCAGCAATTTTGACAGCCCAAATTTATGAATTCATTCAAGAACATTAAAACATTGACCATTTCTTACCTACAACAGGAGACAAGCAATAAGGAATTCTTGAAGCAAGATGCACATTATAAGCCGTCATGGCAAGGTAACAACAACAAGGCCAGAGGAGAATGACATCTCATTAGGAACACAGGAAACAAATCTAGGTCAATAAGCCCCATCACATTTTCCTGAGGAGTCTAGGATATAACAGGAGATGTTTTCAGGGCTCAGAGATACTACATATTATCTGCTACGGCCGAAAAAGTCAATAATATTAACTCACAAGAGTACTGTCAACTTGCCATTAATACATCAGATAAGACCAAACAGAAGCTTCTCACCTTTACTGAAGCCCAAACAAACTGAGAGCTCTTATCCACTCTTTAAATTCAAATGATGTAAACAGAAAAAGTTTCCAGACTTCTGGTGTTTTGTCATCCCTCTGCAAATTTCTCATAGTTCTGTATACCAACCCCTGACAATAGCACTTACCTGACTAAGACTTACAGAACTTTCTCAGGGATCAGGAACTCTTGTCATTGACTGGTCTCATCCTGACTCTTTACTTCACTTTAGAAAGAAACAAATGATTTAATTTCTCACAGCATGAGTAAGTTTGGAAGAGACCACAGTAGGTCCACAAATGGAGAATTGCCATGTTACTCATAAAGGATAGATGTGAGAGAGAAGAAAGGAGTGATTTTTGTCCTAGTCAAAAGAGATATGTCACATGATTTGTTGTCCAAGCCGAGGCAATTCATAAATTTTAGAGTTGCTTTTAAGTACCTATCAGTAACCTATCTCTTTTATCAACCCTTTGTACTATTCATTAAAATTCACAGATGATTTTTCACATGCTTTAAGAATTTTTCCTCTTTTGCTTTCGAATTTAAAGAACTAAAGATTTTATTCAAAGCAAAGGAATGCATTTAAATGATGATATACATATTATTAAAAGGTTTAAAACAAAACAGAATAGTATATTTTACTGTAAAGTGTATGACATGAAACCTTAATCTTGGGGGGTTATTTTATTTTCTTTTTTTTGTCATATAGAATGAATACAATTTGGATATGTCCGCAGATCCAAAACCATATAGATATCCCCCTATTAAAGTATCTGGTCCCTGAGCTGCTATGATATTTGCTGACCATGGGATGGGAGCAGAGCCTGCCTAACACAGCAACAGTCTGGGAGTCTTATGTACTGAATGCTTAATAAAAAATGTTTTTTCTAAACCCTTTCTAATCTGTCTTTGATACTGAGTAATAAAAATTCTAGCTTGACCTAGTCAAACTTACAGATATTTTCTTGGTGCTGAGCACAGAACATTCCTAAAGATGAGCTTGTTCCTTCGTCCTTTATTTAAGAAAATTCCTATAAACCCAATTCAGTTGACAAGTGCAGAGTGAGAAGTTTAATAAGTGACATTCCAGTGGTTCACAAAAGAACAAGGCCTGCAGGTAAATTAAAGGATTCTCATATATGTGTGAAAGGATAACACATGGTGGCTGAGCTTGAAGTCCTGATGAATTAAGATAATGTCTTCTGAAAAACTTCCTGGTCTCATTGATTCACACACATCTTGGACTCATCTCAGAGAGAGTGGAGCAATATTTCATTTATTAAAAAAAAGAGTTTAATTACAAAAAAAGACATATGGATAAGGACTTGTATCTCCCTCAGCAAATGCACGGGAAAATGATGGCCACTTTTGAAACCAATGAAGAGGAAAACGGGCTTGCAAGATTTTCCTGTTACTCATGCATCCATTTCTACCAATTCCATGGCTGAGTTATTTGCTTGGCCATACAGATGCTAAACATACATTAAGTGGCCCCATTATGCTTCTTCAAGGAATCATGCCTGCAGATCTGCAGTTCCTCACGCCTTGCTCCTGCTGCTGCTCCTGCGTGGGATTAGAGACCTCTTTATTATCCATGACTCATGTCATGTGTTAATTGTACAAACAGCAGCCAGTGTATTTTGCAGTGTGTGTTGATCCAGCTGACACTCCTTTTTTCTGTGCTCGCTGCCAGCACTGTTGTCCTGTCTTTTTGGTGGTCAGTGTTGCATACAAATACCTTGCTTTTCCCACAAACTCTGCAGCTGAATTGCTAAACATAAGTGCTGAAACCTCAGTTCCCAACAAGTCAATAGGGCTTTTATTACCACGTTCAATGGGTCAGATGCTTCTGCACTGCTGGGTGCTTTTTCCCTATCGGGCAATTGCTGCTGTTCTTCAGTTCTTCTTTTCTGGATGTATCAGTCTTTATATTTTCTGTTGTTATCACCTTACACATCATTTCTCTATTTCAGAGAGCTGCAAGTTAGCCACTGAAACTTCAGGGCATATGAGAGAATAAGAATTAATTCTTTCTAGCTGCAGAGCACCTCAGGGGCTTGGGGGGGAAATATGGCCAGAGTAAAGATGAGCGGGCTGGATTTATTAATGGGTGCTTTGTGGTGGCCTTTAACAGACTTTCTGGGGTCACAAACAGTCCTTGGAATAAGTTATTTTTCAGAAAGGCACAGTTTAGTTTCAGTAAACCTACAAAGTGTTGCTGTAGGACCTCTTTAGTTCTTCTTTCCAAGTGACAGTACTGATGCTGTCCAGTAAAAGAAGGCCAAGAGAGCACTTAAAATTCAAGGTCCTGAGTCTTGTTACTTGCAAATAAACCTTATGTTTTTTATATAAAATGCTGCAGCAACACTCTGGATAACCAACTTGTGGATACTGACCTCTCCACAGGCGGATGACCAAGGCCCCAAGACAGGGTTGCCTGCTGTCCCCTTGTCCTGCCCAGATTTTTGGATTGGTAGTTGTAGTAAATAGTCAGAATTGTACAGTGTCACTTCAAGACAGTGAAGTTGACAGATGAGAGTGGTTGAGAAAAGCATGTGCTTGGCCCCTTTTTATCCTGCACCTGGCTTGAGTGAGGACTATCAGCTGAATAATAACTGAACTGAAGCTCAGGTTTCACAGCCTGGTGTTTCAGGGAGGAACAGAAGAGCATCCATGACTTTGTACCAGCCAACAGGCACACTCCCTTCATGGTTAAAAACAAACATTGTTGAAAGTCTACTTCATTAAGAAGAAAAAGATAGGTGATGAAACTCTGATGAGACCAGCCTTTATTTCCACATCAGTATGTGGAGTTCGACAATGGTGTTTTGTCTTTTGTCAACTATATATCCTGACTGGAAGTAACTGAGATAATAATTAAATCCCATATTAACTTACATACCCCTTAGGATGCAAAAGAAGGAGACCACGGGATGTGTAATAAAGTGCGTGACCAAGGCGACCAAACTCTATCTGTAATATGCAATTGTTCCATTCCCTTGGGATAGGCTAAAGTCTCTAGTATAAAAAGGAAGCTATAGGGCAGAAAGACTTGGAGGGAAAAAATGCCTCTGGATGATGATAACATCTCTGCCTGCTTGCAATCTGTCAATGGACTGTGTCCATCTCCTCTCCTGAAGGTACTCCTTTAGGTGAGATTTGTGCCTTCAACTCTCTCCTTATAGACCCATGAATTTTAATTTATATAGGTGTACATAAAGTGCTAACAGACCTCTCTTACTATACTCTCTGTTGCAATATGTGTTAGCAGTCTTTACTTTTATCACCAGCAATCTTGAACCTCCTTACCTGTTGCTTCAACTGTTCATTATTCTGGACCATGCAAATCCTTATTGAATGTTATCGAACCTATGGCACTGAATTGGTTAAATGCATTATTTGTGCATCGGTGCTTGTGCAAGTTCTTCTTTTGAACAGAACCAGATTTAGATTGCTAAACTGGCTATAATCAGAATTTAATCCAACCACACCCTCTGATCTCTGAAGAAAAGCAGGAACATAAAGAGGTTTCTTTTCTCCCAAATTCCTATACCGTTAATGGAACAGGAGTGAGACATCCCTGGCTGTGAAGTTCTGTCCTACTGCCCTGGGAAGTTCTCATGGTCCTGGCCCTTACAAAGCTGCTAACCCTACAGTACCCTTCAGAGTACAGGAAAAAACCCTCCTGCAAAGAAGCTGTCCATCATTAGCTCATGTCCAGCATCTCCCCATCAGCTCATTTCTCTCAGCTGAGGTATGAGGAGGCCCACATGCAGCTCAGCGATATCAAGCAAAGCACACTAAAAGGAGAAGAGGACACGCAGCTCCAAAACAGCCAATGTACAGTATAAAACACAAAGTTTCCAGCACTGCTGCTCACTCCTGAAGGGTGACTTGATTCTCATTAGATAAAAGCAGGAAAAGGTCATGGGGAAAATGTCACTCAAGAAATAGCAAAAAGAGTTGGAGTTACCCCATAAGGTAGGAGGTGGCATGTATCCTTACATCCACTGTGTCCATGTGTGCATGCCTACCTCATTACCCACTCGAGGACATCAGGACAGCAGGATCCTGGACACAGGCCAGTGTCACACTTAAAAAAGATGATTAAGGGCAGCGTACCAAAATTGGCTGAGACATCCAGAGAAGTGCCAAAGAGTGAGAGGATGAGGGGAAAGTCCTTCGGCTCCAGCCAAATCTCAAAGTTATCACAGCACCCAGGGATAGCCCGTGTTGGTATTTCTGCCACAGCAGATGATTTGCAATGTGTTATCTAGTGCCAGGTGGTATTTGCAGATGAATTAAGTTATGTATTAGTGAAATCCCTTTACTCAACTCTTCTTTTTCTCCTTTCGTATCTTGGAAAACAAGTGAACAGAAAAGACTTACTCTTGGACATTCATTATGGCTTATCTTTTGCAGAGATTTTTGCAAGGGATTTAGAAGGATACCCACATCTTTCAGATATAGGACTATTAAACAATACTGTCTAAATTAACATCACTTCTAAAACCTTGTTTAAATGGCTGTAGCACTCTGATAAATTTTCTCTGAATGCAAAAAAATATGGTTTTGTTAGTCAGCAAAATAAAATACTTAACATTCCTTTGCTTTTACTAACAAACGACAAGAACAAAAACCCAAGCATCACACAGACTTACATCATCAAAGTTCAGACATAAATAAACCTCCCTAAGAAAATCTCAGAAAACTTCAAAAATTAAGGCATCAAAAATTCTGACAACATACTGGGACCTGCAGTGTGTATTTTGTTTTTATGGACTGGCTCTGAAGTGGTGTTATACAGCACATCAGTAAGGGCAGGGTTAGACATCAGTACAAAGGAATAAAAAGATTCCAGTTACTGGTCCTCAAGACTTACACCTTACATTATGAAAATTATAAATTAGAGTATGACAAAGCAACAGAGGATCTCACTATGGCTTCTCACATGGAATCTGCTCTGGGAAGTGATGTAAGGAAACAGCTCATGACAGTTCAAGGAAGATGGATGTGATCCACCCGACAGCTGCTGAACTCTGGTGCCGACCAGTGGTGATCAAAATATCGCCCTGCTCTCATATCTTCCCTCATTAAGAAGTACACATGTGAGATAATAAACAATTCTGTTCTGCTCTTTCCTGTAGCGGTTTTGGACCTAACAAGAAGGCATAACCTAACAGGCAAAACTTTCCTCCCTGTTTTTCCCAACCCAAAGACCACTTCAGTTGAGTGAGAAGATTTCTGCTGACTACAAGGAGTGCTGAATCACAGGCAGGTGTGCTCAGGCACTAGGATTTCACCTCTTCTGGTTAGGGCTGAAACTGAGAAAGGGAAGTTGGATACCAGCCTTTTTAGTGACTTTTTCTCTTCCAATGAACATACAGAACTGTGCAGCAGCCTTACATTGTTACTGTCAACAGAGGGAACACTGCAATGAACCGAGAAATAAAGGTATCATTATGCTCTATCCCCTCTTCAAAAATTAAGTCTCCATTAAAACAAAATATTCTGACTCCCTGTGTTAATAAATGGAATTTCCTGCATCATTAATGACTCCTGGCAGATTGCCTCAATTATCAGGTAACAGCTCAGGCCAAGAGAGCTAACAATAGTATATTTCTCATACAGATAAAGCACTGTTGATTTCTTCTTCATGTTGCTATACTTATTCCTGATTGTGGAGTTTTTCCATATTAATCCCAAATCTGTACTCATTTTCCTATTAACTATGAAAAAAAATATATTGCACCAGAAAAAGAGAACAAAAGACATAGGCAAATAATCAGACTCATTAAATATATTAAAAAATAGAACAGAATTGAGCTGGAAATAAAACAATGTGCCAGACCATGTTATTTTAAAAGTCCTATGAGAACAAAAACTGTTAATTCGTCAGCAAATTTCAGTGAATCTAAATAGTAAATAAGCTGTAAATAGCAGTAATTATGAAGATGCTTCAAATGATACTGCTGCAGTTGCCAGAACACCTTCTATTACTCCATTCTACATGTTTTTATCAAGAATTTGAAATGAATAGCATCACTTCAACAAACTGAATTCCATCTTAATAAGGCTATATTGAACAGATATTGTCAAGCTTCATCACTACAAAAATCCAAGAATGCTACAGGCTTCTGAGTGAAAAAAACCAAACCAGAAATCATTATCACAGGAGAAACAGGCTTTTTAATGAAAAGATTCTTGGTCAATAAAAATGCACTGGTATGTGAGCACAGAAACATATTTTTGTAATTCTTGGTCTAAAGAACACCTGCCAGGTTTCAATACTCTAACTGAATGAACATGAAACAGAAAAGTCATTGCAAAAATCCACCTGCATAAATGGGCCAGTTCTATACTTCTTCCACCTCTTTATGCAGGTGCTTAACAGGAAATATATGTGCAAATCTGTACTTAGTATTTAGTGCCCTCTCATTACATTGAACACTAACAACTTGGTTCCTTCCAGCACTGTTTTTTCTTGCCATGCACCAGTTGATTCAGATATCACTGGTATCAAGGAATATGAAAGTGAATTTCAAGTTCTTTCCTGACACAACAATGTTTCAGCAGCTATAGGAAGGTCCTACTTCTTCTGTGTATGATGTTTGAAGGTTTTATAGCTGATATTTTGAATAATAAATCATGCTTTTCAAAAAATGAATGAATTATCAGAAGTGATACATTACTGACATTGCTCTGTCACTGTAATCTTTTTCACTTGCCTCAAAACACATTGAAATAACTCAGTGGTGTCTACTATTTACTGTGTGGATCCCTGCCATGGTTATAAGAGAACGTTCTCCCCCTAAAAAGCTCCAGACTTTTGCAGCAGGTGCATCTTTCTCCAGACTCTTAATCCCTGCATGTTTCAAGATCTATGGACTGACGTTATGTAATTATTAAGCTGAAAAGGGTAAATATTAATATTTTTTTCATGTCCTATGAAAAGATTTGGTTTTGACTAATATTAGACCTATTATAACACAGAAAATCCATCTTATCATAGACACTTGGTTTGGGTACTTTTGCAATTGTTATGAAATTGTTGTGTCAACTGAGCTTTAGAAAAGAAGGGATGGGGAAACTTTCAAAATGTTCTTCTGCTTTTATAGGTTCCTTTTTAATTTTTTCTTTTTCTCTAAGCCAAGACAGTAATAGAAGCAAGCTTAGAAAATTGATTATGCTTCAATAAGCTGTAATTTCTGATATTCACCGTATATTAGGGAGATAGTTATTTATAAACAAGTATTTTTACTTATTATTATGGCACATCTAACCAAGTGCAGAAAGCAGGAAGAAAGAAAGCAGGAAATGCAACTTTTAAGGCTACACTTTTAAGATTTTTCTCCTAATGTTTTAAGAAACTAATTAGATTCATTCTAAGAGAAACAAAAATACACTCTTGACTATAGCAACCTCATTGTGCTTTTCTTCAGGGGGAGCTTGTCAGCAGCTGTCTGATCCACTCTGATCTTTATTCTCACTGTAAATATCAAAGACGGTTTTTGTGGCTTCTCATAAAAATAAGCATCAGACTTCAACATGTGCTCTTTTGATTGTTGTCTTCTGGGAACAGCAAACTGCAAAAATTCTGTCTGCAGTAGTGCTAGAAGAGATCCATACACGCAGTTTCTGCTTTCCCTATTCCAGCAACCTTTCATACCTTCCATCAACCTCTTGTTTCTATTATTAAAGTTGCACCATTTAGTCTTTTCTACAAGAAACTTTAACTCAAAACTTATATAGTGTCTTGAGTGCCAAACCTGGTATATTTGATATTAGGCACATCAACCTCATTTACATACTGTATATGGCTCTATGGATTTTTTGTCAGATTCTGTACTTATTTACACTGATAAAGTTCATGATGTTCATCTCCCAACATAGCCGAGTAAGATCTGTTCTGATGAGATGAGAGTATAATACAAAACATAATTTTTAGAATTTTTGAAAGCCTCATAGTTTCCTTGAACTTCTCTTCAGCAAAGAATAATGTTCTGTGCTTGATTTATGCAATAGGACAGCTGTTACAGTTGATATCTTTTCTCAGAAAAAGCAATTAGAAACCTACTTTAGCTACAGTGAATTGTTTCTCTGCTACAGTGAATTGTTTCTCTGCTGAAAGGTCTATCCGAAAAAAAATTGTGACATGATTTCTTTGCAGGCACCATGAAGACACCAAGGGCCACTACAGAGCTGTTAGAAAAACACATAATGTAGCAATAGAAAAGCTGTTGGCATTACAGCACATCAAAAGCTTTTTTTTAACTTTAATGATATGTGTACTCCAAAGTCCTGCTTCAAATCTGCGAAAGGTCAGTAAAAAGGAATTTAGAAATTTTTCATATACCCTTTTGTGTAATCCATTTATTATTGTGAGATAATTGTCACTTAGTTTAAAGAATCACATTCTGTGTTACACAAATAAAACTTTTACTTAGTATATTACGTATGTCTATGCAAATTTTTTGGAAAAGTAGTGACTGGCCCTTGGTTGGTATTTGGCAAGTTGTGAGACTGACATACAAATATAACTGCATTTTACACACAGAGTGGATTCCCAAGTTTGTTTGTATTTTTATAAAACATATACAAATAAGATTCGTTAGTAAATTGCACAGATTTTAGATATTAGTGAGCACAAAACCCCTTAAAATAGACAGGATTCATACATAAAATGGACAGGTTAGTCAATGCTGGTTTGTGTGGGTTAAAAGTGAATACACCTTTCTGGTACAGTGACCATTTTATTTAACAAGATTCTCATGATGTCCCAAAACTCTCTATGCCCTGAGGGACTCTATTAGAAAGGTTGTCTTGATACCAATCCTGGCGTGCAGCAAGGGAGCAGTTTAATAACACTCTCTCTGTGTCAGAGAGGATGGCTATGAGTCAGGTTCACTGCTAAGCCCTGGAGTAACAGGGGTTTCCCTCTGGCATCTTCACCAAGGAGGTCTGCAGAGAGCCTGTCAGAAACACCGCCAGCCAAAGAGCCTCCTGTTAGCATTGTCTTGTCGTGACGGTCGAGAAAGAAAAGAAGGCTTCATTTAGGGTAACATAACATCTTCATCTTTATTGTTGTACTCAGTTCTTTCTTACATCCTTTCTAAGCAAGCAGCGAAGCAGTAGCAGCAAGC
>JAWWES010000270.1:0-16393 GCA_035583135.1 Lophotriccus pileatus | reverse complement strand
GGCACAGGTTGGGCAGAGAAGCTGTGGCTGCCCCTGGATCCCTGGAGGTGTCCAAGGCCAGGTTGGAGCAACCTGGGCTGGTGGAAGGTGTCTCTGCCCATGGCAGGGGGTGGAATGAGATTATCTTGAAGGTCCTTTCCAACCCAAGCCATTCCATGATTTTGTGTGCTTCAGGCCAGCAGTGATCTGCCTGTGTCTCTTTATTCCACATATAGAAAATTGTTAAGGTTGGAACAGACCTCAGAGATCATCAGTCCCAAGATTCCAACCATCAACCGGCACCACCACCACGTTCACCACTAAACCACGTCCTCAAGTGCCATATCCATGTTTTTTAAACCCTTCCAGGGCTGGGGAGTCCATCCCTGCCCTGGGCAGCCTCCAGTGCTTGAGAACCCTTTCCATGAAGACATTTTCCCTAATTTCCAAACTAAACCTCCCTTGGCACAACTCGAGGATGTTTCCTCTTGCCTCGTCACTTGTTCCCTGGCAGGAGAGACCTGGTTCCCCAGGAATGACCCCTCTGGTGCTGACAGAGAGAGAAGTCTGACAAAAAGCAAGGCCTAAGCTGGAGGTGACATCAGATGGTGACAGAGGGATCCACCTGTGCCCAAGAAATGCCTGGATGTGGCACTCAGTGCTCTGCTCTAGTTGACAAGGTGTGGACTCACCCTCGGAGATCTTTTCCAGCCTAAATGATTGTGATCTTCATTACTTTCCACGTCCTCTGGATGCTCCCACCAGGGATCTCTGGGAATGTTTTACAGAGAAGGTTGCAATTCCATCCTGGCCAACCCTCCTGGTTTGTGTCTTGGATTATTTCTGCTGGGAACTGCTCTGTTTGTAAGAAAAGGAGGACGCAGCAGAAGCCTCTTGTGACTCCTTGCAGGGCCCATCAGCTCACTGGGGTCATAAAAAACAGCCTGGCTGGAGAAGTTGGAGCTCAAGGCCCTTCTAAGTCCTGGGATGAGCTTGGGTGGTGCCAGCTCGGGTGTTCTGCACATGGAAAGTGGCTGGAAAGCAGAGGGTGGCCCAAGGAGTGGTTCCTCAAACAGAAGAGGGTGATTTTTTTCCAGGAAAGGCACCCTGGGCACGGCCAAGAGTCCTCTCAGGGTGTCACTCCTGGTTGTCCGGCCCCATTACCCCAAGGAGCTCCCAAGGCAACAACAACCACCTTTCCTTCTCCTCCCCACAAACTGAATCAAACAAAGCAAACCCCTCGGGGTGGGACAGGAGGGGCAGGTCAAACCCAGCACAGGTGAGGACTTTGTCATCAGCTGCAGCTCCCGAGGGGACACCTCAGGTGCTCTGGATTCAGCTGCAAACGAGCAGCTTTTGTATTTTTTTTTTTTTTTTTAAAGGACTTTATTAAGGTGGCACCTGGGGAGGGTTTTCTTTTGGCCTGGGAGGGCTGAGTCAGAGGTGGTGTGAGGGCAGCAGCTCAAGGTAGGACTGAGGTTTTGTGCTGCTTTTGTTTTCTTCACACAATACTTTGCAAAGGATTAACAAGGGGAGTGAATTGTTCTTACCTTGTCTCTTGAGAGGGTTGGAGTTCCCTCCACGAGTTGCATCAATTCCTCTGACATGGTGTAAACTACAAAGGTGATCACTTGGAATTTTGGGTTCTCAGAGGCTTTGGGCTCTGGGCATGGTCCCTTTCGTTTTTATTTCTTGTAAAGAAGCTGGAAATAGCCCTGACAACCTTTTTTTTAGTGTTTCTCTGGAAAAGATTGATTTGTTGAAGCAAAGGCTTCCCTGTGGAGGTGCTGCTGATGAATCAGTTGATGCACCGAGCAGGAGGTGCTTGGTCCAGGCTGAAGGTGGTTCTTAAGGTCAGCTTGGGCAGAGTTTGGCTCAGAGGTCACCAGGCTCCAGTTTCTGTGTGTGATTCATGCAGAGGGTTCCAAGTGCCCTCCTGCCTCATGTGAGCTCTCTAATAACCGACCTGTTTGCTCTCCTTCCTTCCTGCCCCTCTCCACGTCTGTGAGAAACTTCCAAGGGATGTGTAATAGTGGGATAATGTGATCCTGGAGTCACGGGCCAGCAAAACATTTCCTGCTTCACTAAAGCTCTGCAAAGAATTCTGCTTGGCTTGGTGCTTTCTCCGCTGTTAATCTCGGCTCTGAATCATCCTGGGGAGGAACTGGCTCATGTTTGGCCTGGGCTCTGGGAGGAGGTGGCCAAGGCCACGTTAATCTGGGGGAGTGATGTCAGGCTGAGCTTTGTGATTCACCCCATTGTTCACCCGGGTCGTGATTAAGCCTCGAAAATGTCACTTACCTTGAGGTCCCTCTGGGGGTGAGTCACGACTTCTTTCCTATAACCCCACTTCAGGCAGCCTTGGCAACGTCCTGGGAAGGCTGAAGAGCAAGAAGGAACCACCCCTGGTGTCCCAAAACAAACGAGCAGCTTGAGCCAAAGCATCTCCAGTGAGGTGGCTCCGTGGCTCGGGGCAGAGGTTTCATGTCCCTCAGACAAGGTGGGCCATGAGCTCAGGACAAGCTCTGCAGCAAATAAAAAGCCTTCAGGATCAATTTAGGACAAGTTTAGAGCCGTTTCTTTGTCTCTGGACCTCTGTCAGGGCTGTAAAGGGGCTTCTTCTCCACCTCTTGCCATGGCTGGAGTATCCAACACGCAACCACACGCTGCTCACCAGGGTTCAGTTGTTGCTGTGGGACCTTGGAGGGGGTGAAGAAGGGAATTTGAGGCATTTTGAGATCTCCTGTAGGGCCTGGAAAAGCTGGAAACAGAATTACAGAATGGTTTGGGAGGGATCTCAAAGCCCTTTTAATTCCAACCCCCTGCCATGGGCAGGGACACCTTCCTCTAACCCAGGTTGCTCCAACCTGGCCTTGGACCCTTCCAGGGGTGGAGATCTCTGGGCAAACATGATGGTGTGAGGTGGAGAAGGCTGTGGGATATCTGAGCTGATGAATGTCTGTAGGTGCTCAAAGGTCTGAGGTGAGGATGGCTTTTTATTTTTGGCAAAGACATGGATTTTTTGGGAAGAACACACCTGAATATTCCACTTCGGGTCCGAATATTCTACTTTGGAGACCCCTCGACCACCTAAACTCTCGTCAGCTCAATCCTGCTGCCAAAATACCTCAGCTTTTGTCCTGTGCCCTTTGGAAGGGGTGGGATGTGCAGCCAGGGATGCTGCTCAACACCTGGAAAACCCAAACCTGAGAAGCTTTGAGCCAAACAGCTGGACGGGCTCGAGGATTTATGTCCAGCTTTGAAGGCAGAATAAGGAATTTCCCTGGCAAAGCCAAGTATTTTCCCCTTTCCCAAGTGATCATGAGAGGTGTTGGTGTTTCTGAAAGTTCACTTGTCCTTCTTTAGCCACCTGAGAAGTTCTCTCCACTTTCCAGAGGCTTTTTGGAACTGTGGGAAAAAACCACCTTCTCTTCAGTCTCGATTAGGAGAAATCCTGTTGTTTATTTATTTCCCATCACCTGGCAAGTGCTGTCAGTCCTGTCAGCCTCAGAAGGCTGGATGTCCTTTTTTTTTCATTGTCTTGCCAGAGAATTTGATGTTCTGTTATGAATTATGTTTTATTACGGATTATTTATTATGGATTGTGATATTCCTGGGGGTGCTCTGTAGGTAAAACACGTTTGGCAGCAGCTTCACCTGAGAGTGGGAAGCCATTCCCTGTGTGCTGTCCCTCCCTACCTTGTCCCCAGTCCCTCTCCAGCTCTCCTGGAGCCCCTTCAGTTGCTGAGCAGCAATTCACAGCCTCACAGACTGATTTGGGTTGGAAGGGACCTTAAAGCTCATCTCATTCCACCCCCTGCCATGGGCAGGGACACCTCCCACCAGCCCAGGTTGTTCCAAGTCTCACCCAACCCGGCCCTGGATCCTCTCAGGCCCTGCCAGCAGGTGTGAAGAACACCTGAGGTCACTTGGAGAGGAACAGACCCAGGGAATTCATCTCCAGGATTGTTCCATCTGCTCCCATCCCACACGGATCAAGACTTAACCCCTATCACAGATGTGGCTTGTCCTTCACACCCGAGGGCTTTAACTGATTTGCTGCCACCACAGACAAGACCCATCCAGGGGGCAAAACCTCCCAGGACGTTCTCCTGCTCCGTGGTGGGTGTTTTTTGAGGACAAACCCTCCGAGGAGGTGACGAAGGCGGCACGTGCGGCGCCGGCCCACGGGGCTCCGAGAGCTCCCTCTTGACTCACCGCCCGTGACACTGCTCTCCTCCTCCCAATTTGTAAAGCCCCAGGAGGGTCAAAAGTTGAAGGGCTTTCCTCCCTTTTGTTTGCCACCTACGTGTGGCCCTCGCTGGGATGGCGGGAATCCTCCCCGGAGGAGGTGCAGGCGCACCGGGAAACCCGCACGGGCCGGGCATTGTTCCGGCTCCTGCCACAAAACCAACACAGCTGACACACATCCCTGCACGGTTCAGCTGCTCTGAAAGGAGGGGAAGAAGCTGCTGACTTAATCCTTGGAGCGCCTGCCTTTCATGCTGCGGAGGAGCGGGATGTTTCTGCCCGTCAGGATGGCAGGGAAGCCGAGCGCGGAGGTTCCCGCGCAGGGTGCAGCCCCACACCTACAGAACTGGTAGCCAAGGGGCACGTCTGTCCTGCTGCTGGAGGCAGGCCTGGCCTGCCCCTTCTCCTGAGCGAGCCCTGGCTGTCTTATCCTGCTGCTCTGCTCCACAATCCCCGCTGAGTCCTTGCGCTGCTTTTACTCGAAGCTCAAAATCCAGCTTGAAACCCTCCTGGCTGAGCCCACCCAGCACCACGTGGGTTCAGAAGTGTGAGGCTTTATCAGGCTGCTGTTTCTGTGTCAGGGAGGAGTAAGAGCCTGGGAGGGCTGGTGCAGAGCTTTGCACAAGGGCAGGTGTCTCCAAAACCTGGGCAAAGCCCTGGGTTGCTCCTTGATGCTCTCCTAGACATTCAGAGCTGGGAGGCCTTATTAGGGCTGCTATTTCTGCATCAGGGAGAAGTCAAAACTTTGGAGGGCTGGTGCAGAGGACAAGTAGCTTTGCAGAAGGAAAGTTGCCTCCAAAACTTTGGCATCAACTTGCAAAGCCCTGGGTTGCTCCTCAGTGCGTTCCCAGACATCAGAATCACTCTGTGTCCTCGGAATCCCCTGAAAAAGGTGCTTCACATCCTACCCCTGAGCTCTTCTTTACCCTTTCAGGACTTCCAAAATTGCTCTTAGAACGTGGAGTGTCAGCACTGCCCATGTTCCCATCCTTTCCTGACTCTGTGGGCATGGAAAACTGCTGGGATGTGGCCCCAGGGAAGGTCTCAGAATAGATTCATGGAATGGTTTGGGTTGGAAGGGGACCTTAAAGATCACCCAATTCCAAAGCCCCTGCCATGGACAGGGACACCTTTCACTTTTGGGAGCTCTGCTGGGTTGTTTCATGCCCAGCCAGCTGCACTTCCCTTCAGAATGAGCCACTTGCTGGGCAGAAGAGGCTCCTTTTTACAGGCAGTTATTTGAGGTCTCTGCAGGCTGAGTTAATTGTATTTACTCCCCTAATTAATGGCCTTGCTCGGGTTTTTGGGTGATTCCTGCCCTGCTGGAAAATGCTTCACATTCCTTTTCCCCCTTCTCTGCTGAGGAACAGGAACATTAAATGACCTCATGGTTGGGAAAACCTCCCCTTTCTCTGTTTTTCCCTTTTTTTTTGGAGGGCAGGGAGATCTTGGAGAGGTTTCTGTGAAACCATCCCCGTCACTTCACATTCCTGGCATAGTTCCTTTTCAGGAGTCGGGAATTCTGTCCCTGTAACGTCACCCACTTCAGGGGGGCTGGAGGGGGTTTGAAGTGCCCCAGAAAGGGCTGATTTTTTTGCCTTCTTCAAATACCTCTGGAATAACCTCCCCTGTTATCCCCTGCCAGTCCTGCCTTTGCCATGGAGACCTTTCCCTGCTCCTGGGATGCTGCAGAGCAGCTTCTTAATCCTCAGCCCGTGCTGAGCTTCATTCCAAGCATTTTGGCCACTTCCCCTCTTTTCCCTTTGTCCCATGACTGTTCAGATCCCAAATCCATCGATGCTGCTGCTGCTGGAAAAGTCTTTCCCTGAGCAATGAGACATTTCCTCAGCACCAGTGTCCTGAACTGACACCCTGAAAATGGATGGATTGAAAACTTCCTCGACTTTCCCACTTGGAATCTGCTCTTTTCCGCTATTTAGGATTTTCTGGGGAGTTCATGGATCGCTTTTTGGCCTCCCAAATTATTTGTCTGGACCCAAAACCTGTGGGATTTGCTCCTCAGTAACAGGTGGACGAGAGGCTGGAATTGTTTAGTTTGACTGGGTCGGAAAACAGGAGGGAAAACTGAAATCAACCCCAAGAGGTTGAAAACATTTTGGTTCCTTCTGAAACAAAACTTTTGGGGGTTTATTTTTGATTCCCTGAGTAAAGATAATGCAGATTTTCCAGCCCAGCTGCCCCAGCTGGAAGCAGGAAACACCTATCCCAGTATTCCATGACCTTAAGGGAGCTAAAAAAAAGGAGGGAGAGGGACTTTTTATTTGGGCAGGTGGGGACAGGACGAGGGGGAATGGTTTTAAACTGGCAGGGGGCAGGGATAGATGGGATATTGGGAAGGAATTCCTGGCTGGGAGGGTGGGGAGGCCCTGGCACAGGTTGGGCAGAGAAGCTGCCCCTGGATCCCTGGGAGTGTCCAAGGCCAGGTTGGAGCAACCTGGGCTGGTGGAAATGAAAAGACCACTTGAACTTCCCAAACCTGCCAGAGCTCTGGGAGGGTTTGGAAAATGCTTGTCAGGCACAGGGTGGGATTTTCGGGGGGTCTGAGCAGGGCCAGGAGCCGGGCTTTGATCCTTGCTGGGTCGCTTCCAGCTCAGGATATCCCGTGATTCCATGAACTTTTGTCCTCACCTGCTCAACTCCCCGCTTCAGGTGGGAAAACTTATCTGGTGGGATCTGCAGGGGCGTGGGCAGGGCTGGGAATGTCCCCCCTCCACCCCCACCCCCACGAGAGCCAAACCGGAGCCAAACCGTGATCCTGGCGTGGCAAACTTGGACCGGAGCACGTTTTTGTCGGGACTTGCTGAGAGGCTGAGCTGGAATCCCATCCCATCCCATCCCAGGCTCCCCGTGCCAGCTGCCAAAATTTGCCACCGTAAACAAGTTGCCCAACCCCGGGACGCTTCTCCTGCCAAAAGTGGGACTCGGGGCCTCCTTGGTGTCCCCGGGAGCTGGAGGGGCTGAGGGGGAAGGCAGAGCTGGGCCTGTGCACTGGTGACACCCTCAGGAGGTTCGCTGGGTTAATATTCAATATTCGGGAAGGAAAGCCCTGGAAAGGCAGGGGAAAAAGGTCAAAGGTCAAGCGTTGCATCACCTGAGCAACTTCCTCCCAAATCCAGGAGGAGGAACCAGGGGGAGGAATTTAGATCTGGTTACTCATGAAAGGTGGGGAATGGTGGGGGGAGGAGGAGGAGGAGGAAGGAAGGAGCTCGGAATGAAACCTGGAATGAGCTGCCGGGCGTCTGACTCAGCCTCCCCGTGGGATTTGGGCTGTGCAGCTCCTCGGGGCGGGAATTGGGTGCCCACGGGGTGTTTGGGTGGCACTGAGCAAACTGTCCCTTTGTCACTTAAACCCTCCCCACCCACGACAACCTGCGCCTCTCGCTCCGCGGTTTTCCCTTCCCCGCTCCGGGCAGGAATAGCTATCCAAGGGACCACTCAGGGCAGGAATTTCCCTCAGCTGCTGCTTCTCCCAGCCAGGTGTGATTGAAACAGCAGATCAGAGGTGAATCCAGTTGGTGTGACAGGCTCTGGTCCACGGGCACCTCTGGTGACCCCGACCTGGGGGAGGAGCTGGGTGGGGTCACCCCTGCCATTGCTATGCGGATTGGGAATGCTTATCATTCCCAATTACGGCCCACAGGGCTTAATTAACTCCTCAAACCCAAGCTTCTCTGATCCATGGCACGGGAATCTGGGGCTGGGGAATCTCAAGCACCTTCTCCCACCCCAAAAGCACCTTTTTTCCACCCCAAGTGCGTGCCAAGCACGCGGGAAGCGCTGAGGTCACTGAACGCCATCTCTGCCCTCCTGGAGGTGACAAGACTCGCAGTTCCCTGTCACAGCAGGGCTTTGGGGACAGGGCAAACACACTGAGCCAAATTCCCACCTTAATAAGGTCCTTTGCTCCCCTCAGTGCTGGTTATGGAGCAGCAGAGAGCCCAGGGAGAGGTGGAGTCAGGATTGGACACCAGCAACCGGTGCTGCCTCTGCAGGAGGCTCAGCAGAGAAAGGTGTTGGATTCCAGGAGGAGACAGGCTGGGATGAAGCTGCAGAACCTCCCTCAGCTCCCAAACCCCCCCTCTGGGAACAGTTTTCTGCCTCTAGACTCCTGCCCAGCCAGCTGAGGCACAGCCCTGCACACAGGAGCTCCCACACAGGGAGATCTTCCCCTCCTTCCTTCCCACCTCTCACTCAGAGTGAAACGTTTGTGCTGAATTCCAGCAGCAGAAATCTTGGCTCGGGAGCTCCAAACCCTCTGCCTGCAGTTCCCTGCCAGCTGCCCGAGCTCCAGCCCCTGGAACAGGGTCTGGGCTGCGAATTTCCTGCCTGGAGCTGCAGGATTCTCCGAGAATTCTGGAGGGGGTTGTTTGGACGTGGCCAGAAAGTCTCCCTGGTGAGACTGAGGTGGCCAAAATTCCTGAGCGTCCCAAATGGGATCAGGTTGCCTTTATTAACGAGGTCCCTTTGGTGCAGAGATGGAGGAACAACATCCTCTGAGGAAACAGTTCTTGGCTTTTATTGTTTGTTTTTTAATAACTGGGTTTTTTCTCCCCTTCCCTCTGATGTGGAGCAAGGTAGGGAAAAGCAACAGAACTCCATCAAGGGCTGGAAAATATGGGGGTGGCACATCTGACTTGGGAAGTCTGAGCAGGAGATAACTGGAAATGTTTTGGGATGGGATCTTAACATGTCTTTGTGTGTCTGGCTTAGCCTGGAGAAGAGAAGGCTCCAAGGAGATCTTGGAGGACCTTTCAGGGCCTGAAGGGGCTCCAGGAGAGCTGGAGAGGGACTGGGGACAAGGCATGGAGGGACAGGACACAGGGAATGGCTTCCCACTGCCAGAGGGCAGGGAGAGATGGGATATTGGGAAGAAATTCCATAGTCTTCAAGGAGCCTGGAGGGTTTAGGAGCTGATTCCTATTATCCAGTTCCTCCAGAATCAGCTCAGTTGGTCTCTGTGCATTTTCATTTCTGGAGCGAAATTTCTCCCTCCCATTTCTGGAGTGAAAAACCAACCAACCAACCAACCAAAAAGATCAGAATTTACACAGAAAAGCCAAACCAAAACGCTGCTCCCTCCAAATGCTGTCAGACCTTTGGGTGCAAACCCTTCCCTGGGCTTGCAGACAGGTTTGGTGGGCCCGAGAGGCCGCAGGAGATGATTATTATTTATCAATAACATTATCTCCTGCCAGCTCCAGGGGTCTGGCTGACCCCACAAAGGGTGCCTGACATGGGTTCTCCCAGGAAAACTTGGTTTAGTAACTCCTTTTGGCTCCTGGTATCTCCTCAGGGAGCAGAGAAACTGGAAGTTCAGAGCTTCTCTCGTGGTTTTCTTCTGTGGCAGCACAAATTTCCTCCTTTTTCTTTCTGTATTTTCTTTTTATTTCCCCTCCTTTTGCCTGAGCTGCCTCCAGAAACCCCGCAACAGTCACGTTATTATCTCTTACTAAGTGCAGAGGAATGCTGAGGCAGGAAAGACCTGTGCTTTCTAGGCAGGTTGGCCAGATCAGAAACCTTTGATTTCCTCTCGCTGATCGTTTGGCCTCGGCCTGATTCATCTGCTCTGGGTTTTGGCCTCTGGATGACTCCAGGTTTGGGCCTTCCTTCTGTCTGGGCCATGCTTGCTTTTTTTTTATTTATTTTTTTGGGAAGAGGTCTCATTTCTGAGCCATTCTGGGCTTTTCCATTCAGGAATTGTTCTCAGAACTCGGGGCGTGTCCCAAGTGGGGGGGTCTGGTCTTTAAATCTCTTTCTTTCTTTTTGGATTGTGGGGTTTTTTTTTTCTACTGACTTTGTGCCTTTAGTTTTTGAGAATTTGAACTCCCATGGGTGTGTTTACCTTGGCAAACAGCTCCTGGTGGCTTTGGGAAGAGGGTGGTAGTTTGGAGACTGGAGCAGGAAGGATTTGGGATGGATCAGAGCCCTTCTGTGCTCAGCTCTGGAAGTTCTTTTGGGAAATCACCTTTTCCAGGCATAAAATCATGGAATGGTTTGAGTCGAAGGGACCTTAAAGATCATCTCATTCCAATGAGATTCCAACACCTTCTGCTATCTCAGGTTGCTCCAGCCTGGCCTTGGACACTTCCAGGGTGCCAAATCCAAGCTTGGGAATGTTTGGGAGCTGATTCCCCACTCCTGCCCTGGATCCACAGGATCCAGAGTCATCCTGGCAGGACTTGGGGAAAGAAAAGTTCAAGTGGGACAGAGGAGAGGACTGAAATGATTGTCTTTCTCCTCCTCCTCTGCTTCCAAGTTCCTTCTGATTCCAGGGCAATGCCAGGTTGATTTCCTAGCCTGGAGCTTTTATCCCTTTATATGGAATCCTGTGGGAAGGGGACCCCGAGGAAGGAGTGAGACACTTTTGTGTGTGTGTTCCCAGCTCAGATTGAAGCCCCTTTGAGGTGCATTTCCACCCCCTCCAGCTCCAAACCAGAGCAGTCTGGGGAGGAGCCGTCACAAGGCTTTGTTGGGGAGCAGGGGATGAATCCAGACGGATTCAGGAGCTGCTGGGACTGTGGATACACGAGGTATGTGACTCCAAGACCGGAGCTGCCTTGTCTGGCCAGCTTGGAAAGGGGCCAGGGGGGGTCTCAGTTTACAGCCACTTATCCAAACTTGGCCCTGGCTCATCCCTCCCTCGCTTTCTAGAGGTGAAACCAATTCTGTGGAGCTTCAGAGCAATTATTCCCCAGGATTCCGAAGGAATTGGCCTTTCATTAAATGGAGAGTCAGAAAAACCTTTTTATTTTTAAAAAAAAAAAAAAAACATCTTTTTAATTTTGAAGAATTTCCTTCGCTGCCTTTTTCACCCCTGGGTTTTTTATTCCTCTGGTTTCCTCTCTCTCTCACTTCTTTTACTCCCAAAATGGGGAAGGGGTGACCAAATTGTCCCGATTTCCCTTTTTTTTTTTGCCCTCACGGGGGGGGAAAATGAGGCAAATAAACACCTCCTTTTGGGATTAAAGTGTTGCTCAGTGGGAATGTGGGGATTGGGGGAACAAAGGCTTTCAAAAAGCTTTTCTTGGAAGAGTGGAAAAGTTGGAAGATTCAGAGATAGGAGGAGTTGGTGAATATCAACAGCACCTGTAGGGACATTCCAAGGAAAAACCTGCCCCATCCATGGTGCAGCATCACTTTTTGATCTGTTTTAATCCAGGATTAATAATGTTGGAGCCAAACGGCGGCGAGGGAGCCTCTGCCTTTCCTTTGGTCCTGTGAAGAATCACCAGTTTCACAGCAGAAATAACTGGGTTATTTTGCTTAAAATCCCGACAACTAAAGGTGAAATATTTTGGGTTGAAATCCTCTGGCTTGGCATTTTCCCTCTAGTTTTGTTACCCACTTGCTGCCCTTTATTAGGTCTCTGCCTCTCACTATAAATGTCCCAAAAATACATCGTTTTTAACCCCTTCAATGCTTTGAGGGTCAACTTGTAGATTAGTCTGAAAACTACCAGATGAACAAAAACCCTTCACCTTTTCAGGAAAAAACTAAACACCCTTCAAACCTCCCCAAAACAGGGAGAAAAGGAAGACCAGGACCTCCCTTTTGCTGCTGCCTCCGATATTAGAGACATTAAAAACCAGAATAAAATATCCCAACCATCACCCCAATCCATAAATCAGAAAGGATTTACTCGGAGAGTAAACCCCCATTTTGGGTGGGAATTTAATTTTTTTTTTTTTTTTTTTCCTCTGGAAAAAAGCTCGGGGTTTTGCCAAAGAAAACCCTCCCTGAAATATGGCCCTGGTTTTTCCTCAGGCTCCTGCTCTCTCCTCGGGGCGTCGAGCCAGGACGTCTTCCCTAAAAAGCAGGGGCAGAGGGATCTCAAGAATTCCTGGTTTTGTTGAGCACTGACAGATGTAACCTGGTATGAACTTCCCCTCCCCTGGATGAGGTAGACAGAAGTCTGGTTTCTGGTGGTTTTTTTTCCTTTTAAAAGAAAAAGAAAAAATGAGGTGTGTTTTTTTTTTTCCTCTTAAAGCTTTTCTAGTCACAAGGTACGAGATTTCACTCCTAGAAAGGGGTAACGAGTTTTCTCCTGGCTACCTAAAAACCTTCCAGCTCTTTCCCTCCTCCATCCCAGCCTGGGATTTGGGTGCCCAAAGAGCTCTGGGTGTGCTGGTGGGGCAGGTTTGGAGGGTGGCAGTGAAATGACAGGTTTTGGCCCTGCCCTCGACCCCGTCCTGGCAACGTCCCCCAAAAAACCCCCCCTGGCCCGAACGCCCTGGTTGTAACTTATCCTTTTGGTCCCAAACCTTCTTGGTTGGCATCAGCAGAGCCATTCCAGCCCTGGAAGGGATTCCATTCTGGGGGACAGCAGCTTGCTCAGCCCAAGGCTTTGGGCAGCTGAAGTTTCCCGAAGGGAATGGGAGCCAAAGATCCAAACTCCCAGGAGGTGAGGGGTTTTAGCTGCTTGTCTATCCCGGTTTTCCTGCAGGATTCCCGTTGTTTCTGGCAGCCTCTGAGGTCATTGGGCCATCAGGGATGTGCTCTGTGAGAGGGGCCTTGGCAGGTGCTCAGATTCCACGGTGATTCCTCAGGGTGATCCCAGCCATGGGAGGCACGGTGGGATCCTGGAGCAACCAGGAATGGGATGTGGGTTTTGTTTTACCCAGGAGAGGTTTCCCTCTGGTTCCTCCTGCCCACCAGGGCTCTGGGGGTGCTGAGTTACCCCTCAAATTGTGGAGTGGGGAGTGGGAATGGGATCATTCCTGTGAGAGTGGCCTTTGCAGGTGCCCAGATTCCATGGTGATGATCCACGGGGTGATCCTAACCGGTTTCTTGCAGGGATGGGATAACAGTGGGGTCCTGGAGCAAAGAGGAATGTGATGTGGGCAAACTGGGGCTGTGCTCTGCTCCATCCCATGGCAAACCAACATGGACTGTTGGGATTGAAGTGCTGCTCAGTGGGAATGTGTGGACTGGGGGAACAAAGGCTCTGGTGCTGGACTGAGCCATCCTGACCCTCACAAAGCTGCATCTCCTGCCAGGAGGTGGGTTTATCCAGGATTGTTTTACCCAGGAGAAGTTTCCCTGTGGTTCCTCCTGCCCAGGGCTCTGGGGGTGCTGAGTTACCCCTCAAATTGTGGGGCAGGGAGTGGAATTAGGACCCTCCTGGTGCTGGGAGCCCCTGGGAAGCGGTGCCAGCTCCCAGCTGGAAACCCCAGCTTGGAGGGAGATGGTGTGTGGGGTTTTTTTTTTTTTCCCTTTCCCAGCTCCCAGGAGCTGCCAAGCAGAAGGTAAAGTCATGAGGAGGCTTGGAGGGGGTGGGAGCAGGGTGGGAGGGAGCTGTGCCTCTCTAACCAATTCCACCTGTTCCTGTGCAGCACAGACTTGCTCTCATTCCTGGCCAGCTGCATTTTCACTTTCCGCTCTCCCTCAGAGGCTCCTCCAAAAAGGGTTTGGAAATTACTTTCCCAGCCTCCTCCTTGCAGAGGCAGCAGCTGATTAGTGGCTCCCCCTATTTAATTTTCCTATCTAGACTAATTATTTCTCTTGATGGTCTATTTATCAGGCTGGTTCCCCCTTCTGGGCTGGTTTGCCCTGGGATGCTGTTCCAAAGAGGGGAAGGGAGGGTAAATAAAAACCAGACAAGCCAAGGAGATGCAACTCCATCCATGTTGTTTCTCATTAAAGTGAATGCTCAATTCTCAGGCTGCCCCTCTCCACAAAGGAGCCGACTTCCCCTAAAATTCCATGGCATTTTATCCCTTCTTTGGCCACTCACTGTGTTTCTACCCAGGTGGGACCTCAGTGTTACCTGCCCTGGGTTCTTCTGGTGCTCCACGAGGTCTTGGTTGGGATCAAATGTCTGGTCTCCCAGATTTTTCATGTTCCTGTTGTGTCCACAGAGCCTCAAGGTGGAGAGTTGGACTCTCTGATCCTTGTGGGTCCCTTCCAGCTCAGGATATTCTGGGATTCCATAAAAACAGGGTCCCTGTTGTGGAATTCCTGCCTGGAGAGCAGGATGTTGCCCAGACATGGACAGGACGGTTCAGCCTCTCCCTTCCCAAGGGATATCCAGGGACTGAACTGCCCCAGCAGCCCCTTTTTTCCTTAAAAAGTTCCTATCTTTAGTTCCAAAGTGGCAGATTTTGCCCCCAGGGGTTGAAAAGCTGTCCTGGGACGTGGCAGTCGAGTTTTACACACGGGGCCTGTTTGGGAAGAATCTTTGGGAAGAACCTTCCCTTCTGGGGTCGGGTCTGGTGTCCCAAAAGGGGGAAAGTGAGGGTTTAATGAAGGGACTTCTCTGTGTTGTGAAGAGCCAAACTCATGGGGAAGGTTCTGGAGTGACAGCCCTGCAGGCCAGAGGTTCCTCTGGCTTCTAACAGGGATCCCAATGCTTATTAAAACAAACAACCTTTTCCTTTCTGCATAACACCTTCTGATTCCCTGGCTCCTTGGAGCCCAGCTGGCAAACTCCAACGTTTCTTGTCATGGACAGTCAGCACTCCTACGAGCAAGAATTCCTTATTCCAAGCGCTCCAACATCCATCAGACAACATTCCACCCTCTCAGGACCCTCCAGGGTGTTTTCTGTTCCCTTCACCAAGGGCTGAGGCAAGGCTGGAGATGCAGCTTTGCTTTCCCCTGGAGCAGATCAGTAGTGGGTGAACCTGGAGGTTTCTGGGAATAAAGCTGGAATGCTCCTTTTTATGAAGGACCTTTTCCTGAACTCTGGGAGCTGCTCACGTGGAACAGGTTATTTTAATTCCAGTGACCCCAAACCCTGGGCTGTCCAAGCCCAGTGGTTGTTCCTGATTTCCAAGGAGGGGTGGAACTGGGACCTCCTGAAGGGACAGTGTTAGAGCAGCACCTTGCAGGATGCTGAAAAATTGTTCTGGAAAGGGTAGATCCAAGAGTGACTCTTCCCCAATTCCTTGGTTCCTGACTGGAACAAAGAACAGGAATCCCTTGGTGCTCTCAGTTTCTTTTCTTTTTATTATTCTGGAATTGCACATCAAAGTGTTGCTGGTTGTGGAATTCCAGGAGATTCCCAACCTCTTTTGTATAATTAAGCCTGTGCATAATTTGGTATAATTAAGCCCATGTACTGAAATCTGCACCACTGCAGGTTCCTTTGAGATTCCTTGTGGTTTTATCTTTTTATTCCTGTCTTTGGATCGATTGGTGGCTATTCCTGTTCTTTTTTTTCCCAGAGCTGCCTTAGGCAGCAGAACCCAGTTCTGCTGAACTAAAGAAATGGCTCCAGACCTTTTTTGGCTCAGTTTTCCCAACAGATCCTCATTTTCCACCTCCTTCCTTGCAGAGGTGGCAGTGAAGTGGCTCTTTGCTCTGTCTGGGCGTGAAAAGTCACCCCCAGGTGATTGGGCTCGGCTCTGAGTGTGCTGAATTTCTGGCCATGGCAATCCCCTCCTGGAACAAAGTGCAGCTTCCAGAGCCATCCCGTGGGACTCGGGGCTGCCAGAACCCCCTTGGCAGAGGGGGAGGTTTGCAGTGCTGGGGAATGAGGGATGGAGGAAGGGACACTGGGTGGGAATCCCAGCTCTGGAGCCCAGGACAGCTGCTCTGCTCCCTGTTCCTCTTTCCTGGAGAGGCTGGAAGTGGCAGGGATGGAAAGGAGGTCGCTGGACGTGCACAAGGTGCCTTCTCTTCTCAGCCTGCACAGGAAAGCCAAGCTGGCACTTGGCCTGCTCATTAAAGTCATTATTAATTAGAGTGATGGGCTCCCAGAGCAGCTCAGGATGGGAAGCACATCTGGAGGTCATCCAGCCCAAACCCCTGCCCAGATCAGGCCCAATGGATCAGGCTGCTCTGGGGTTTTCCAGTTGAGTCTTGAATCACTCCAGTTGGGAGCTGGCCCCGTTTCCATGGAAGTGTTCCAGCATTTCACCACGGCCAGGGTGAAACCAGGGAAGTCCTGAAATCCAGTCAGGCTTTCCCACCTTGTGGAATGTGTCTGTTGCCTCTTGCCCTCTCACTGGGAGCTTCCAGGAAGAGTCTGGATATCTCCCCCATGTCTTCTGATATGGGAACATCTTCCCCAGGCCTCTCTCCATGATTTCCATGTCTTTCGGGCACAGGGAATTCCCAAATCCATGGAGAACCACGGACTTGGTTCTCCACCTGGGCTTTCCCAAGTGCCAAACGGAGGGGAAGAGTCACATCCTTGGAC
>JAWWES010000269.1:0-16428 GCA_035583135.1 Lophotriccus pileatus | reverse complement strand
CCCGCCGGCAGCCAGCATGAGAACCCCGAGTCGCCGCCGCCGGAGCCGCCACCGGAGCGCCAACCCCGCGCCGCCACCGCCGGGGAACCGAGCGCCGGCCTGCGGGAGGAGACGCGGCTCGACCCGGCCCGCAGCCCCGGCGGGCCCCGCTCCCCCAAGCTGGCGGCTCCGGCGCGCATGGAGGAACCCGCGCCCGGCGCCATCGTCGTCCGCATCGGCATCCCCGACCTGCAGCAGACGGTGAGTGCCGCGACCCGCACCTTGATGCGCATCCCCGACCCGCATCCCGAGCCCTGCCGGTCCCGCCCCGGCACCACTCGGCAAACTTCGCACCGCCCGGGCCCGGCAGGACGGGTCCCCATCGCCCCGCTCCCCTCGTGCCGCTTCCCCGCTGTCCCGCTCCGCGCTGCCCGCGTCCCTGCTGCCCCCTTCCCGCTGCCCCAGCTCCCCAGCGTCCCTTCCCCGCTGCCCCGCTCGCCGCTGTCCCCGTCCTCGGTGTCTCCATCCCCGGTGTCCCCCTCCCGTTCCCCGCAGAGCCCGGTGCGGCCGCAGCGCGGGGCCGTTCCCGCCGCCGGTCCCCGCACCCCGCCGGGATCGGGGGCATCCCGCTTCCAGAGGGACGGCGGGGCTGGGAACGGGGAGCGGCTCAGGAGGTTCCAGCACCAGAACCGCACCGGGATCGGCTCCGGCAGCGGCCGGGCCGGGCTGCGGGAACTCGGAGCCACAGCGCTGGGGTCTGGCGGTGGTCCCTGTGCGTGGGCTGTGCCCGGTGCTGTGGCCGTGGTGTCTGTGGGTGCTGGGTGCTCTCTGTGGTACGGCGAGGCGTGATGTGGCGGGTCGTGGTGGCCGTGACACGGGTGGGACAGGCTGGTGTGACCTCCCAGGAGCGCGGGCGTGAGCCAGGAGGGCACAGGCTTTGTGAGGTGCGAGCCAGGGTGGCACAGAGGGCGGCAGGACGGGTGGTCAGCCCGGCACAGAGAGGGGCTGGCACAGGGCACTGATCCCCCCGGAGACTGGGGGTAACCTGGCATCGGGTGCTTTATGGGGAGTAAGAGCTTGGGAAGAGCCTGGTCAGTGCAGGGGAGGGTTGGCTGAAGGGCTGCGGTGACGGTGGCCCTAATGAAGAGCCCTCATTAGGGGAGTACCGGGGGCAGTGGCTTGGGCGGAGTGGGCTGCGGGGCACAGGCAGCCCGTGCTCCAGGACGAGGCACTTTGGGATGAGGGGAGGAAGATGAGGAGACAGACTCGGAGCGAGCAGAGCGTTGCTGGGGGTGGAGGGGACTCAGGGAAGTGAGAGCTCCGCTGTTTGCTTGGAAAGAGCTCTGTTTTGGGGCCAGGCATGGGGGTCCTGAGGAAGGGGTCGCGGCGGGGGGACAGAGGGCTTTCTGGAGGACAGCGATGCTGGGGCTGAGAGCCAAGGCTTGGGGGCCGAGGTGCTGCTCGCAGGCACAGCTCTGCAGGCTGAGCTGCCGGGGAGCGGCAGAGACGCTGCTGCTGTCGAAGAATCGGAGAGAGAGACGCGCTGCTCTGGCGGGGACTGACCTTGTGCTGCAGGAAGGGCTTTACCCCGCTGGGGTTGTGATCGGGGGGCGCGGGGGCCGGGTTAGCCCAGCACATCAGCTCCTCCTCTGCCTCCCTCCCCGAGCTGCTGCTCTCGTCCTGCCCCAGCCTTTTCTCCTGGAGAGCAGCGGTCGGGCTGAGCGCATGTTGAGACCTCCCCACCCCTCCCAGCGACTCCTCTCCCTTAGGGGGTCTTTTCCAACCAGACCGAAGATCCCCCGAGGCAGCGGAGGGAATGGGGCACTTGAGGCAAAGCTGAGCATCTTTGCATGTGAATAGTAGGAATTTCCCTCCCACACCTCCCTTCCCCAGCGGTGCGACCTCCGTGGGCTGGGGGTGGGAGCCGCTGCGGAGACTGGGGGGGGGGTCTCAGCGGGCTGTCCGGGCTGGGGGTGTCGTTCCTCTCCCCCCAGCCGGTGGAGTTGGGGGGCAGAAAGCCCTGTGGGGAGCTCTGGGGCCGGGGGAGCGCTGTGGATGCTGGCAGGGGTCCCACAGAAGTAAAGGGAGGTTGGAAAAAACCCAGCTGGCTGTGTGGTGGTGCCCTGTGACTGGCCCCGAACTTCCCTGGGCTCCTCTGCATCGTTCCTGAGCACCATTTCCCTGCTCCAGGCACTCCCAGGGCTCATTCCTCGTGCCTTGAGCAGCCAGGCTTGGTCCCTGTCCTCAGGGTGACATCCAGGCAGGTGGGACCTGACCAGTGTGAAAAGGGACAGGGCAGAACAAGCCACTGAGCCCATCCTGGCACCTCCATGAGTGGCTTTGGAACGTGCTGGAGGATATTCACTGGAGCTCTGGATCTGGCTCTGTATCCCCCTCCCACAGGTGCCTCTGGAGCTCTGGATCTGGCCCTGTATCCCCCTCCCACAGGTGCCTCTGTAGCTCTGGATCTGGCCCTGTGTCCCCCTCCCACAGGTGCCTCTGGATCTGTGGCTGATGTGCCGTGGACTTTGCTGTAACAAACTCTTGTTGAAGGTGGGAATTCTCTTTAGGGATTTTCAGGCACGGGGTGGACAAGGAGCTTTTTCAGTACAAGACAGGCTCGGTTTGCTGCCAGAGATCAGGACTTCAGCTGGGCAAAGTTCAGGTTATTAAGTTCACATCTTCTGTCGGGAGCCTCCAGGTGGGATTTTAGACTGTGAAGCAGCTGACTGGCTTTTCAAGTGAAGTTTCCCAGCTCTCTTGGAGCCCTCTCCAAACCTCTTTTAGGCTCCTTTACAACTCTCTACCACTGTGTTTATTCATCCCAAGGCCTTTGAATTCACTGGTAGTGGTTCCCTTTGTTAGGAGCAAATCTCCACCCAGGCTATGAGCTTGTCTCTGGGGGGGCAAAAGGAGCCTGTCTCCTCCAGCACAGCCCTGCTTGTATCTGCACTTTCAGATTAAATAATCTGAGCCACCTGCACCTAACCCAAGCTCAGGGAAGAGGCTGAACTGCCCACACCTGTGCTGGCATCCTGATTAAATGCAGCCTGGGGTATTTATGCCAGAGTTCTGAGTGCCAGACCTCTTTGCTGCTGGTCAGAGCTGCCCCAGGGAGCTACAGTTTCCAAAACCTGTGGAAGTGGTCACACCCCAAGCCTGCCAGAGTTCCAGAAGCATTTGGACGGTGCTCTCAGGTATTTTTGGTGGGATTTTTGGGGTTGTCCTGTGTGGAGCTGCGAGTTTAGGCTCTGTGAGCCCTTCCTGGCTTGTTATCTCCTTAATGCAAATGAAACAAGGGCCCGAGAAGCAGCACACAAAGCGTTGGTTCTTCTGTTCAGCCAAGGGAAGGGAAGAAATAAGAGTGAAAGAAACAGGCAGAGTTTTCCTGAACTTCTGTTGGTGGGAAGGTAGGCCAGCAGATGATGTGGCTTGCCACTCCTCTGGGATTTGATTTGAATTCCGTGTGCCACAGACAGAAATGCTGAGCTGTTGGAACAAATCGCTGAGAAAAGGGTGAAATGGAACTATTCTGAATGTTTGTTGTGGGGTAAAAATTCACTGTTGGGATCTGCTGGCACGTGTGCCTCGTAGAAATTGCTGTCCCCTGCAGAGCCTGGGCAGAGGGAGGAGGAGACCGATGCAAAAGGGGCATGAGGGCTCCTTTTGGAGCTTCTCTGCCTCCCCCACCTGCTCCTGCATCCATCCCACAGCTGCTGATCCTTCGGGAAGAGCCACTGCAGCCCAGCCTGTGTGTTGCTCTGCGCGAGGGGGTGGTGGAGACCCGGGATAAAATTATCCAAACCACCCACGAGGCTTGAGCTTGTAGCCTAATTTTTAAGGAGACAGGAACATGCCCAAGCTAAGGTTTGTTTCTCTGGAACAGTTGTGGGGTTTGGGGGAGGGTCTGTCATTAAAATCACGTTTGGAAGCCGATTCCCGAAGTTGTGCGGCGGGAGCGCTTTGGGAACGAGCCACAAACCCTTGGCTTGGGAAAGGCAGTGGGAAAAGGTGGCCAGTCCAGAAATTATCCCAGGAGAGCACAAAAGTTGTCCTCTCTGCCTGCAGCGCTGGAGTCCTGCAAGGTCTTGGGATGCATCCCCCGGGAAGGCGCTTTCTGCAGCCGCCCTTTCCTCGTGGCCACTTTGCCGCCCTGGTGCAGGTTTTCCACTTTCTTTTTTCTGCTGGAAGCAGGAAAAACTCGTTCCAAGGAATCACAGCTCAGCACTCCGCATAAAAAATGTATAGGTGGAGAGATAAGAGGCTCTTGCCTGAGTGGTGCTCAGGAAGCTGCCAACTATCAGAGAGCTGGAGCTTATCGGGACAGCGCGGAAAGATCTGGAGGAGCGGGGATGTGCAGCTGGGAATGCTTCCTTCCCGGAGACTTCCAGAGGTTTTTCTTCCCCCGTTGTGCGCTGGCAACTCTTTCTTTTGCCTTTTAAATCGCGTTAAAGCCGCGCTGAGGAGCTGCTGGAGGTTAAAATAACATCCCTGCTGGACTGAACCGGCAGCAGCTCCCGGTGGTGCCGGGTGGAGTGGATGGAGCCCAGAGGAGGCTGAGGGGGTTGTCCAGCTGAATTCCAGCTGTTTTCCCTGTGTTGGGAGCTCCTGGAGGCACGGGGTGTGCCTGCTGTTTGAATACACCCACCCACACCCCGATTCTGTCCTGAAGTGGGAATAGGCAGCTCAGCATCCTGTTTTATCTTCTCCAAGGTGGTTTTTGACTGGAGGCATTCCCAGTTTGCCACAGAGGTCTGTCCCCAAGGGCTGAGGAGGAGACCAGCCTCCCGAGGCAATGAGGGAAGGCTGCTGGCTGTGGCTTCCTCCAGGAGGGTGAAGAGAAGGTGCCAACTCATGCAGGCACTGCTCTCTGTGCCCAGAGAGGGATGAGGAGAGCAGGGCTCACCCTGGCTCTGTGGGGAGGTGACTTCCCAGGGTGCCAGCCCTCCATTCCTGGGCACACCAGCTCCTTGCCTCCATCCCAGGCTTCACCACTCACTGCTTCCCCACTACCTCACAAATCCTAAAAATTCCTTTTTTCTGTGCTCAGCTATGTCAGCACCGAGGGAGGGGAAAAAAAAAGAGAGGAAATCAGGAGAACTTTATTGCTGCAAAGGGAAAATGTGGAGGTCGGGAATCGACCTGCAGAATGGCCTAAACCTGTGCCAAAATCTTTGATCCTTGGCCAAAGCATCTGCTTTCCACTGCAGTGAAAATCTTTAGCTGTCGATGGCTGTATTGGATTTCTCGCCCCTTTTAGGGGGAGAATCAAACCACTTATGCACAGGCATTGAGATGCTGTTTGATTAGAGCTGCACATTGTTTTTCCATCCCCTTTCGGATCAGGCTCTCCCTCAATGAGGCAGCTGCTGCTCCGCTTTTTTTCCCCCCTCCCTCGTTCCCTGGGAGGCTCCAGGGTTGGGAGCTGCTGCAGCACCGAGCACGAATATTTTACAGTCCTTTTGTAGCTTTTTTTGGTGCCCATTTTCCCTAAATCAGATGTTTGAACGCAGTCAGCGCCCAGGTGGTGGGATCCGAAGGATTTGGAGCCTCCCTAAAACCGACCACTCGGTGCAAATCAGACAAGAGATCCCAAAGAATCCCCAAAAAAGTCCCTGTTATGTCTGTTGCTGGTGGGTGCAGGAGGTATTTTGGTTGCTCACACATGGCCTATGAATCCAGCACGAGTAGTTTAGACCAGTTTAATATTATTTTTTTTTTAGCACCGAGAAAGATTTTTAGCGTGTTAAATGAACATACTTTAATGCCAATTTTATCTTAGCCCGCTTTGACTCGAATCGCAAGTCAAAAACTACTCATCCCCTTTATTAAGTACAAAATGTGCTCTTCCCTAAAATATTCGGGTGAAATTAAAAAGATTGAGTTTGTACTTTTACATTATAATCGCTTAAATAGATGCGTCCAGTCCCACTGTATGTACTTGGGGGAAAAAGCACTTTTGGTTGCAAAGTCTATTAAATTGCAAATTAACCTAATGCGATGGTTATGAATTGATCCGACTCGGCCTTTTCTTTAGGCGAATATCTCCGGCCCAGGCGATGCAAAAACAACCCCCCGACCCCGATGATTTGCATCCGGATTTTTTTCTGCCGGTTGATTTCTCGTGGCTGAAAAATTGGTGATCGTTTTGACTTCAATCAACACGTTTTACTTTATCGGTGCCGGGCTGTGCCCGGAGCGGGTGAGCTGCGGGTCACCGAGCCCGCTTTTGGGGGGGCTGGGAGGTGATTCCCGCCTGCTCCGGAGCGTCCTTGGCAATCCTGGCACGGCTGCTGAGCATTTCTAGTCGTGCTGACACCCCCTTGGTGGTATTTTGCGGGGACAGGGTGGAAATGGTTCTTGGAGCTGAGTCTTATCGCTCGTTTCTTGCCTGTAAAGTGGGTGTTGAGATCCCGTTATTGAGAGGTGCCTCTGCCCCAATTAAGGTGCAAATGAGACCATGTGCCCGAGTCGATAGTATGGATTTTATTTAAAATGGAATGCGAGGTAGGGACAGAAAGGAATAGAAGAGTGGGATGGAGAGAAATCGAGCAGAACATCCTCACCACCCATGAATCCAGCGGTGTCCTGGTGGTCCTTTACCCTGCACGGACCAAGGAGGAAATTTTCCTTGCCCTTGCTTTTTTCTCCTTAAAAAGAGGAAAACTCGTGGAGTCTCCACTGCCAGTCTGTCCAGCTGCTCCAAAAAAACTTTCTCCATCCCAGGAGCCAACACTTTTTTTGGGGGGAAAGGGGTCAGAGGTGCCACCACGACCGTGGGGGTGGATGTGACATGAGGAACCTTGGTGGGGTTGGGGGCCAGGAGACTCCGTGGGGTGTGGGGAGGATGCAACTGCTCCTGATGTGGCTGGAGGAGAACCTGGAGTGAGCAAGGCATGAGGGATTTGGTGGACAGGTTTTCCTGGGGCTCAGGACGAGCGTTGCTCTCATCTCTCTGAGCTCTGTCAGCGCAGACCTTGCAGCGCCAGAGCTTTTGTAGCTCAGAGGTGATCAAAGTGGCTCAAAGTGGATCTCCTTGGTCTGCTTTGGGAGCTGAAGGTTTGTTTGTGGCCAACACAGGGTGGGTTTCACTGATCCTTGGAGGGAAAGCACTTGGAAAATGTGCTGGTCTGTGTGTGGTGAGGAGATTCTCAGCAAGCCCAAGCTTGGGTTTGCACTTAGTTTTTGGAAAGAAGACACGAGGGCAGCCCTCCCTGTCTTTCCTGGTGCTTAGAGGGTAAAGGGAACATAATTGAGCCGTAATTCACAGTTACTGGGAAGAAAGCACAGGCCCCAGTATGAGGAGTGCTATTGGAGCTTTATATTACAGCTCTCTCCAGGGGAGACGACTTTTATTAAAATCGGGGTTGGTGGAAAATTCTCAGATTTAGCTGCGTTTTTAACGTTCGGTTCTCGGTGGATCAGCCCAAAATGAGGCCTCCTGCAGCCTCCAGCTGCCAGGCCATTGCCATCCCAGTGCCTGGGACTTGTTGTGGGGCAGGGGGTTGGAACTGAGTGATCTTTAAGGTTCCTTCTTGTTGCCCACGTCTCACAGGGCTCGGAGCAGTACGTGCTGTTCCCCTCCCCGCCGCGCTCTTGAGTGCATCCCCTGCCTCTAAATTGTGTTCTTGCTTTCCTCAGCACTCCTCAGCCTGCAGTTCAGGCTCTGTGAATCACATACCATGGAAATGGATGTCGACACCAGGGCTGGAGGAGCGTAATTGAAATTATTCCTTTCTTAGCGTCGCGCGGGGACCGAACACGGGGCAAGAAGTTAACAGAAAATGGGTTGAAGAGGGAGGAGTGGCTCTCCAGCCCCTCTGCCCCCCACCTGCAGCGCTGCAGGGTGGTGTGGTGACCCACGGGCAGCATCCAGCACTTCACCTTGTTGAACTGGGTGGTTCTGGTTCCCCCAAATCCTCTTTGCGAGCCCCGAGTGACAACGCGGGCTTTGTGTCGGGAGGAGCCATCCCAGATTCCAGGGCACAGGTTTGGGATCTCTCCTGCTTTTAGGTTTTTCCCTCTTTCAGCTGCAGGAGGCCGAGTCTCCTGCCTGGCAGGAACCTGCGGGTTGCTCACTTGGAGCCCTTCCTGGCGCGGAAATCTCGATCTGCGATTTACGCTTTTGATTCCCCGAATTAAGTCGACGAGTTGGAAATTTCAAAGCTTGTCCTACCACCCACCCCTCGTTCTCTGTGGGGACCTGGCGGTGTGGGGACCACGCTTTTCAGCTGCTTGTTTCTTTTGAAGAGGAGCCCAGAATGCTTGAGCGTGTTTGAGATAAAAACAATCTCTTTGATGTCAGAGATTCTCCTGCTTCATCTCCTTTCTTCTTTCAGCAAGCCACTGGAATTAGATCCATAAACTTCTGTTTGCAAATACATAGTAGAAAGTTCCTGGGTGTCGTTTCCAGCTTGGCTTGGGTTTGCCAGCAGTTTTTTTTTAATTCCTTTCATCCTCTTTGCTACTTTTCTGATACTGAAGCGTCCCAACATTATTTAGAGACTGGTGCTCCGAGGGAGGCTGAACCAGAGCTGGATGGGGGTCATTTCTCTCCCCTTCTCTGTGTGTTTTTCCACAACAATTCTTTTTCTCTCCCCCCCCCTCCGTGACTGCTGGTAAATGTATTTCTAATTTACCATCTTGTGGAGGCCACTTGCAGAGTTTCTCTCCTCTGCTGAGCATTTGTGTGTGGGAAGTTTTACAAAACAGGATTAGTTTTTTTTTTGCTGAGTCTCCTCTCGTTGTCTAAAATCATTTAGTGGTGTAACTCACCCTAGTCTGTACTCGATGGTGTGACGTCCTGCTTGTTTAGGATGCCGACTTTATTAGTGTAATCTTATTTCCTTTTGATATCGTGGCTGTTTGATTGACCATCCCACCTCATTCCCCTATTTGACATTATTTATTGTTGCCACTGAATGGTTCCTCAGCCCTTGGCTGGTCTGATGGTGCCATAACCGTGGCAATTTTGATTAATTAAAGTCATGCAAACCAGATGTCGTAAGGCAACATTAGTGCTGCTAAAACGTGGCATCTCATCCATTCCCCTGGTCTAACAATTTTACAGTTTTCCATAGAAAGAAAAAGTTCTGCCAGTCTGTTAAAATTCATCCCAGTTTTAATAAAACCCTCCAGAACCACTCTTGGTTTATAGCTCAGTTTAGCCTCTGTATCTGTAATTGTGTCCTGACATTCACAGGTCACTGGCATCATTAAGGGCTTGGCTGGTTAATTAAACAACCAGCCAAACTAAGAAAATCCTCCTCCCTGCTCCCGATTGGCTCCTGCTGGGGCTGGTTGATCAATGGAAATTCCTGCCTCTTCTCTTTTTTTATACCCATCATTTTCCAAAATTGACTTTAATTTAGAGCAGCAGGACGAGGGAAGCCTCGAGCGGTGACCGGGGTGGGGGGGAAGGAACAGGCTCCAGGATGGACCTGCCTTTGAAAATTATGGATGTTTTTAGCCCCTGGAAAACGATTTGTGAGATGTTTTATTTAGAATCAGGGAATTACAGAACGGTTTGGGTTGGAAGGGACCTTAAAAACCATTTCATTGCACCCCCTGCCATGGGCAGGGACACCTTCACTAGACCAGTTACTCCAAACCCCGTCCAACCTGGCCTTGAATTTGATAACAAAACCTCTTAGAAATTAATTAAAACAGTTTTCTCTCCCTCTGTTTGTTAATGTTCACACTCCTGCTGAAATCCATCCTTCGTGGTGTTGACAAAAGTCCTGCACCTTCTCCTTAGAGTTTCATTGAACTCCATTAAAATTACGAGCTAATAAATTTAGTCTCACTAAATTAATCCTTGTTTCACTTCGCATTAGACCAAAATGCGAAATTGATATATTGATGAGGCTTTTCATGGTTAATCACCACTTTTTCCCAGCCAGGAAGGTGTCATTTTGACGTGGTTTTTAGACCACTTTTAATCCACCACATTTTCCCCAGATTCTTTTTTCGCGGCCACGTTCAATTCTTGTCTTTTTATTCGCTGGGTCGGCTTAAAATTTTTCTGATTTTTTGTGCTGTTTCCACCAAAATAATTGCATCCAGCCTCAGGATCTTTGTTTTTTTTAGTGTGGGAAGCACGATATCAATTTCCACACAGCCCCGGAGGAATCTGCAGCATTTAAATGCTCGCTGGTAGAAGAGAAACGTTAATTTTTTTTAACTAAGACATGGAGGCAGCCAACACCGGCCCTCCTATTCCTATTTAACTTGCTATTAACTTCAGTTTGTTTGCCAACTCGGAGCTCCTGTGTGTGGGGCAGAGTTGTAGCTGGAAGCGTGGGGGAACGGCGAGCTCGTCCTGCGCGGTTGCCTGGGAACAGCCAAGCGCCGGCATCGCGGCTGGGAGGCTGCCAAGGCTCCCAGGACTGGCTGGATTGATCACCAGGGGAGTGGTTAATAAGTTTATCAACATTGCCACGATTTGGTTTTTTAAATGAAAAGCCAGGGAGGGAGTGGAGGAGCAGCCCTCTTGCAGTGCCGCTCTTGGGTCCCTCAGGAGGCGTTGGGGAAGTTTCGCTCCGGGATGGATCAGCGGGTGAGTGATGAGGGAACCGACCTCAAAAACCAGAGCAGGGGGTACCTGCTGGAGGAATGGCAAGTGTGGGGTGGATGAGCAGGGAGTAATGATGAGTTTTTGCTCAAAGCTGTTGTTATCAGGGAAAAGAGATCAGCGAGAAGGAGCTGTGGGGGCCACCTCCAACAACACCCTCAGCGTCAACGTGGAGAGCTCAGGGCAAATAAACTGTCCTGGGGTGGAGCAGTTAATGGAGAACAGGGAAATTTATCAGCTGGGAAACAGTTTCTGGTGGGATTTAACCCTTGCATTTTCAGAAGAGCAGGTGTGCCTGTAACCGTTGTGTTTTGGGAAGTCCACGTCTGCCTAAGCTGTTTTAAGTCCTGATTTAGGAGAGAGTGGATGTGGGAGGTGGGATTTGCCAGAACTGCAGCTCCTGGAAGGGAAGGGCTGTGGAAGTTGAGTGTGGAGAGCAGGAGTGCTCTGGGAGAGAGGAAAGGAGCTGGGCAGGGCGGAGGATGGAGGCGATGAGTTGTGGTGGTGCTGAGGGGAGGAGGGAGAACTCCCCGAGGCTGTGACTTTGTTCTGGGGGAGTAATTTGAGGAGGAACTTGGCCAGGAGGTGGGTGTGGGTGAGCACCTCCTGGGGGTGATGGAGAAGGTGAAGGGGAGACCCCCTTGTGCCTGCCTGGCGAGGTGGGAGAGAGGATGGAGCCAGGATCCTCTTGGAGGTGCCTGGATGGGACAAGAGGCTCAAGTTGGGGACAGGGATGTGTGAACATCACAAGAATAAACCCCCAGTGGATAAGGATCAGTGGGAATGATGCCAGTGAGGAGCAGGAAAGGGAGAAACCTGGACTGCTCTGAAGCCTGAGCGACGCGTGCCGGACCCGGGAGCCTTCTGGAGGGAGGGAAAGGATCCAGCCCAAAAAGGGGCCTTTTTGGAAAGGGGAGCTGGGAATGTGGGTGTCTCAAAGCTGTCAGTGACGGGTTGAGCCGGAGAGGGGGTTCAGGGGACCAAACATCACAAATATAAAGCCCAAAATGGGGTTTTGGGGGATCAAATATCACAAATATAACCCTCAGTGGTGTTTGGGAGACCAAATGTCACAAATATAACCCTTAGTGGCATTTGGGAGACCAAATATCACAAGAATAAACCCCAAAGTGGGGTTTGGGAGACCAAATGCCACAAATATAATCCTCAGTGGTGTTTGGGAGACCAAATATCACAAGAATAAACCCCCAATGGATAAGGATCAGTGTGGATGAGGACAAGGGGGAATGGTTTTAAACTGAAAGAGAGTAGGTTTAGATTGGATAGGAGGAAGAAATTCTTTTCTGGGAGGGTGGGCAGGCCCTGGCCCAGGTTGGCCAGAGAAGCTGTGGCTGCTCTGGATCCCTGGAAGTGTCCAAGGGGCAGGTTGGAGCAACCTGGGATCATGGAAGGTGTCCCTGAGGCTGGAACTGGGGTGGGCTTTGAGGTTCCTTCCCACACAAACCATTCCGTGGTTCTAACTGAGGAATAATTTGGAAAGCAGGGGGCTGTGTCCTCAAAGGAATGGGATCTGTCTGTCTGAAAGGAACGGAGTGGTCAAAACAAACCCAACTCCAAGTGCCACGTGCATTAGTGGGAAGCACTAATGGGATTCCTGGAGGTGGAGACGAGGGAAGAGTGAGCCGAGGTGAGGACAATATTTTATAGCTGTGTGTGACAGCTGGGAGGCAGATGCTGGAATCTTGCCTCTGGCTCTGATTCTGCGCTTAAAAAGGGGGGCTTCGAAACTAAAGAAGGCGTTGGAAAGAGCAGCAGAAATGATTTGAGGTCTGGAGAAAAACGCAGGGCTTTGAATGAGCCTCTTCTGCTCACCCTGGAGGAGACTGGGAGGTGACAGTGCGAAATGGGAGTTGGAGTGAGCAAGAAACTGAGTGTTAAAGAGCTGTTCAGTGTCCCAGAGGGAGAGACAATGAGCAATAACGATTGTGCTGGGAGTTCAAACAAGGCAAATCAAACAAGAGCCGAGCCACACCTTTTCCTTTCACTGAGGGTGAGTGTTCCTTAGGAATTCATCCAGGACATGAGTGTGGTTTCCATCCTGTGATGCTTTTGGGCTCAAGTGGGGTGTTTTCAGGAAACCATCGGGCAAGTTCAAGGATTTAGTTACTGGTTGAAATGTTGTGGGTCAGTGAAGATGCTCAGACGAGATGGTCTCATGGGCCCCCTCGGGTTTGAATTTGCCGAACCAGTGCTTTTCGCTTATTTCTTGCTTTCCATATTAAAACCTGATTTTATTTCACAAAATCATAGAACTGCAGGGTCCTTAAGGTTGGGAAAGCCCTGCAAGATCATCAAAGCTCGACTTTGACCAAGTACCCACCTGCCTATAAACTCTGAACCTCCTCTGGCACAACTTGAGGCCATTTCCACTCGCTCCTTTCGACGGGGAATCTTTCGGTGTTGTATCTCTTTTGCTGTTTGTTGGGACATTTTTCCCTAACTGCCTGAACAAAAGGTCTTATTCCCTCTTCTCCAGAAGAATCTTTGCTCCACATGCCCTTTTTTCAGCCCTAAATAGAGCTAAAGCTTCCCAGTCCTCATTTTCCAGCTGATCCCAAGGCGACTGTGCTTGTGGTGTTGCAGCGAAACAGGAATCGTGTCCCCAGGTCTCTGGAGGGAAACAGCATCTCTTCAACCTTGGCTTCTCGGTGGGCTCAGCTTGATTTACAGGTCCAGCTCTTTTACACTTCCCTCTGTGCTGTTTTTCCTGCAGGAAGAGTTCAGGAATTGGGTGGAAGCACCTGGTGATGCTGCTCTTCATCAGCTCTTCCCCCTGCAGGTGATGAAGCTGTTGTAGCTCAGTGTCAGGGGGAGCTTTTGCCTGAACCAGTCACTTGGAGTTAACCAGGAGCTGAATCTCTTTAAACATTCATTTCAAGCTGCATTTTTCTCCGAGGCAGCTGCTCCTCTGGAAGCCCTGGGACTGCAGGATGGGCAGAGCTGCTGAAGGGCTGTAACACAGCAGCTCCTGCGCTCTCAATTTTTAAACAGGAGTGACTGGATGGTTTCCCGTCTCGGTGGCTTCTGGGGGATCACACAACATCCAGGCAGGCTCACAGGGAGCAACCCTTTCCCTGGCAGACCCCAGGGAGCCCCTGCTGGGAGGGAGACCCTCCCTCCTGCCCTTTATCTGGCTTCCTTTTGGTGGAGGCAGCTTCTCCCCGGGGTTTGGCACGGCGGATGCAGGGCAGGAGCTTTCCTCAGGAGGTGACCTAAGCCCAGGAATTCCTGTTGCTTTGCCAGCACACACAGCTCGCTCTCCAAGCTGGTCCCTTGTGACCAGATTCCTCCTCTCCTCCACTGACCTGTGCTCCTCCCTGGTCTCTGCAGAGCTCGACTCCTTCCCTGGTCCGTGGGCACGAAGGGGAAAGAGCTGCCCTGGTGATGTTCCACTTGTCCTGGCTGGGTGGGGAGGGGGTTCCAGGGGTTGCTGGTGGGAGTCCTCGGAGCCATTCCCAGTCAGGACTATCCTGTGCCTGGATCCTGTGGGATTTCACACCCCTGGGGGGGACCAGGAGATCCGCTCCAGGTCACGGGAAGGGCTTGTTCCCGAACCTGCTGCTTGAGGTTTTGAATGAATAATTAGGGGAAAAAAAGCAGGAATCCGAACATAACCTTTTAAGGGAAGGTGGAATCATTACCTGGGCCTGTCTGTTTCGTGTTCCTGTGCCTTTTGTCCCAGTGCTGGTGCCCAGGAGCTGTGCCTGGCTCGCTGCTGGGCTGGCTCTTTGTCCCCTGCAGGTCACCTTTGCCTCCTTCCCCTTTGCCTTGTTCCTGTTGCTGTTGTTTCCTGAAGGACGGGGCTGCCAGCCCTGCAGCCTGAAGGAAACCTCCCTCCTGCTGGATTCCTCTGCTCCCCTGGCTGCTCCATCTGCGTTCAGGGCCCTCTTGGAGGCTGGTTTTTTTTCAGTTCTGCCCTGCATTTACTGCCAGTTTCGAACGTGCTCTTATGAAACACTCTCCCGGCTGCCTGCAGCACGTTACCTTTTCAGCTGCTGCTTTTTAATTTCCTTTCAGCCCTTTCTCGCTCCTCCATGAAGAATTTGGGGCTGCTTTTTTTTTTTTTTTGGCTCTTAAGGGATCGCTGGATGTGAGTTCTTTGCTGTTATTATGGCAGCTGAATAGGTGGAATATTGAATAGATCTTGTCTGTCATCCTGGTGCGTTGCTGAGGGTTGAATCCGAAGCTCTGAGCTCTTTCTTCCCTCCAGAAGGAGCTGCAACTGTTTCCTTTCAGGAGTTGTTCCCGAGGCTTTGATTACTGTGATCAGAGCTTGTAATTGTGTGGAAGAAACGATCCCTTGTAACTGCAAACTGCAAACCAGAGCCAGCAACTTGTTCTGAAAGCCCTTCTCCGAGCCCTGGCTGCCTCCTTCGGCTCCTCGTGGGAGATCCTTCGGGATCCCTCATGGATCACGGGATGGTTGGGGTTGGATAGACCTTAAAAACCATCTCATTCCACCCCCTGCCATTCCACTCTCCCAGGTTGCTCCAGCCTGGCCTGGGACACTTCCAGGGATGGGGGAACAACCCCAGCTTGTGCCAGGGCCTGCCCAGCCTCCCAGGGAAACTATTTCTTCCTAATATCTAATCTAAACTCTCAGTTTGAAGCCATTCCCTGTGTCCTGTCCCCCCAGGCCTTTGTAAACAGCCTCTCTCCATCACTCCTGTCGGCTCCTTCAGGCACTGAAGGCCACAATTAGGTCACCCCAAAGCTTTCAGAGGCAGAAGGAGCCTCTCTGTGTTGTGCAAGTCCTCTTCTCCCTTAGATATGAGGTGTTAACGCTCCCCAGAGTGCAAAACTGGGTCTAAAATTCAGGGGGCTTTAGGCCTGGACCTTCCTTCAGCCTGTGCCTGTCCCCACCAGCTCCACATTTTCATACTCAGCAACACAGTGTGACAGTGAGAAAGAGTCCTAGAGGCTAAATAAGCAAGTAGGAAGGTACAGACACCGCTTATTTTTTATTTATGGGTCCCTGAAAGCACGATGCACGCTCTGCTTCTCCTGGAGGACTGAAGGAGGGCAGAGCTGGTGCTTCTCAGAGGTTTTTAACTCCTGGTTTCTCACCCTGGCTGCCTCTGCCTTGGGTCCTGCAGGACAGGCCCCAGCTGGTGGGAATTCCAGCTCTCCAAGACACAGGTCAGCGATGGAACAGATAACAGTGACCTCTGCTTGCAGGACAAGTGCTGCCAAGTGCAAATTACCCAGGCTGGGGAAAAACGAGCTGTAACATCGGCTGGGTGGCTTTGAAATGAGCCCCTCAACCAGGACTGAACTGTCTTCTCAAGTGTGGAGGAGAACAAAGTGATGGGAACAAGGAAAGGCTGGGGGGCAAAATGCAGACCCAGGGAGCAGGAGGGGACACAGGCTGGCTGCTGCTGGCAGGGACAGGCTTGTTGCTGGCTCCACATCTTCTTGCCCTCTTGCTCTTCACCCTCAAGAGCAGATGCTCCCAACAAGCAGCATCTGCCACCACGGAGGGGACGTGGACACAACCTGACCCTGCAGCCAGCTGGGAGAGCAGCAGGAGGGTGATGGGACACAAATGTTTGATGACTTTTGGGTCCTGAGGAGGGAGGGAAGTGGCTCATGGTGCCAGGAAAACCCGCTGTGGCCATGGGGTGAGGTGGGAAGTGTGAGTTGCCACGAGGGACACCTTACTGGTGGCTCCAGGTCCCGGCGGGGTCCTGATGTTCCATCATGGTGGGGAAATCCACAGCCTCTTTTCACCCTCTTGGAGATTTTTAAGCGAACTTTTGCTGCTTATTTATTGTCAGCCCTGTTGGTGGAATTCTAATAATGGACATATTTTTTACAAAATATGTCTGTGAACAACCTATTCTGTTTCAGCTAAG